>CM053266.1:19141417-19211706 GCA_028583415.1 Protea cynaroides
AGGTCTAGGACCTTAGAAATGTGAAATCTCACCCCAAGGTAAGACTTCAATTGACTCATGACCCTTAGATTGGAATTCTGGTCCATCAGAGATTGGGTAAGTGTCAGGTTACGGTTATGGGAAGGGGTTAGGCACCCAAACCGCCCGATCAAATCGGTCTCCTATACCTTTCCTATGCTAGACTCTATTTGCTAAGCCAAACCAAACCAAGGGGTTTGATATCATTGAACCGAATCGTATCCATCGGATTGCCTACGTATTACGAATTTATTCAAAATCAGGTTCACCATCGTAGTTCGGGTGATTAAAGTTTATGGCTGTGATTTATGCTTGTGCATGATTAAGTTCTTTGTTCAAGTTGAAATTTATGCATGAAAGGCTGAGAAATCCTATGGGTTAGGATCTGGATAGTCCGTGTGGACTGATAGATAGTCCTAGTGGATCTAAGAATAACTTCATTTGGGTTAGAATGTGGATAATATCCTAGTGGATCTATGGATAGTCCAAGTGGACTAAGATGTAGATAAATATCCTAGTGGATCTATGGATAGTCCAAGTGGACTAAGGTGAGAATAAACCTATTTGGGTTAAAAGATGAGGGATATCCTAGTGGATCTATGGATAGTCCGAGTGGATTAAATTGTGGATCCGAATTTGGATTTCTCCCAAATGGCCTACGTATCCTAGGGTTTGCCCTAGGAATCAGAATCCGCGTAGTTCGAATGGATAACCTATTCTAGGTCAATGATTGAGAACCTATTCTAGGTTTAGGGTTTAGAACCTATTCTAGGGTTTAGGGTTTGTCGGGGGGCAAATCGTCCTAAATTACCCTTTTCATTATGAATTCTAATTTTGGAAGGTTTGGCAAAGAATTCTCTTTCTTTATTAAGGTTTTATTATTCCCATTATGCTCTTCCCAAGAATGTGGGTGCCTATAGGATGATACATGGTTAGGTTTTCATGGAAAACCATAGGATGATGCACGAAAACTGTTTAGATGGATTATACATGGTTCTAGACCATGGAATGACTGTTGAATGAATGTAGGAAGTAAGCCATAGGACCCCAAACACGAAGAATGGATTTATAAGTGGAAATTGGACCAGAGTGCACCAAGGGTCGCACCGAGGGTCGATAGATCATCCGACCCTAGGTGTTTCTGACCATCGACCCTCAGGATTCGGGAAGTTCAGAATGGAGGGAGGGTCGATAGACCCATCGACCCTAGCATCGACCCTAGCATCGACCCTCAGTTGACAGAATGGTTTTAAATTCCGAATTAATTCTAATAAAATTCTATCGACTTTGTTAGGTTTGCTAGCAATATAATTACGTTATAACGGTGATTCTAAAGCTTGGAAAATATCTTTTAGCAAGCTAAGGTGAGGAACCTTAACCCCAAACTAAATTGGTTAATAATAAGCTGTTTTTCTATTTCTTGAGTCCTATGCCATGCTTGATTCTATGTGAATATGTTGTAATGTGCATACAACATGTCATCCAATATTTCTATTACTTGTTCATGCATATTTATTTAATTGTTTATAACATGATGATGATGATGATAGGAATAGGCATGTGCTTGTATGTGTGTGGTTGATGTGCTTGATGCGAGCGAGTATCAGGGGAGGTGTGATGAGAACGTCAATAAACGTTAACCTTTGGCGGTTCTCAACACTTTAGCTCTATCTATAACTCAAGTCTTGTGCATTGACATCGTCGTATCGCCATTACCTTAGCAGAACTATTATGTCGTAGAGTATCAGGGGAGGTGGTCTCGGTCCTTGTAGTCTCTGACTGTACCGGGGGCCTTAGCTCTATCTCTATGGATGTTCTGAGGGATGCTGGGGTGAGGCCTTGGATACACTGTTTGGCATTAGGATTGGTTATTAGCGAGCCCAGTTTGCAAGCCCTCGCTAACAGGGGCTTACGTGTTGGTATAGCATTATATAGCAATAAACGTTAACCTTTGTTGTATAATGTTATGGTAGGGTGGATGGGGACGACGATAAACATTAACCTTCGGGCGGGCTTCCACACCCTGTGTATAGAGGCGGTGTCAATAAACGTTAACCTTTGACCACCCAACCTTTCTATTACTTTCTTTCTATTTTAGGGTTTTCTACCCTAATTATTTTCTTTCCATTTTTAGGGTTTTCTACCTTAATTATTATTTTCTTTCTATTTTTTAGGATTTTCTACCCTAATTGTTATTTTCTTTCCATTTTAGGGTTTTCTACCCTAATTATTTTCTTTCCATTTTTTAGGGTTTTCTACCGTAATTGTTATTTTCTTTCTATTTTTTTTTAGGGTTTTCTACCCTAATTGTTATTTTCTTTCCATTTTAGGGTTTTCTACCCTAATTGTTACTTTCTTTCCATTTTAGGGTTTTCTACCCTAATTATTATTTTATTTTCAATTTTTTAGGATTTTCTACCCTAATTGTTATTTTCTTTCCATTATAGAGTTTTCTACCCTAATTATGACAAAAAGCATTTAATATAGCATGTGAGTATGATCATCCCAATCATGGCAGTATTCATCCAATTATGGCAGTGTGACCATTCCAATTATAGTAGTGTATGCATACGAGCATCCGAACATAGCATGTGAACAAATATAGCATCAAATATGGCATGTGAGAAACAACCAAAGCATATGAGAATCAATCAAAACATGATGGAACATGCAGCAAGATAACAGCTTTGTCAGGCTGGACCAAAATGGACACATAGGGCACTGTACTTACTCAAAAAATTCTTAAAAGATATCCTCGGAAAGAGGGCTCAGAGGCCAACATTTTGTCTCAAGGAAGCTAATCCTGAAAAAGACCATAGGCAGGTCGAAAACATTCCCCAAGTACAGGCAAATACACTGGTCAGATCTGTTCCAGATTCTGGCCAGTGGTACTATAAAATCAATATAAAATCATATAGCTCATGAAAATAAAATCTGAATACCTGATCAGAAAGAGGACTCAGAGGCCAACATTTTCTCTCAAGGAAGCTAATCCTGAAAGATACCATAGGCAGGTCGAAAACATTCCCCAAGTACAGGCAAATACACTGGTCAGATCTGTTCTAGATTCTGGCCAGTGGTACTATGAAATCAATATAAAATCATATAGCTCATGAAAATAAAATCCGAATACATGGTCAAAAAGAGGACTCAGAGGCCAACATTTTGTCTCAAGGAAGCTAATCCTGAAAGAGACCATAGGCAGGTCGAAAACATTCCCCAAGTGCAGGCAAATACACTGGTCAGATCTGTTCCAGATTCTGGCCAGTGGTACTATAAAATCAATATAAAATCATATAACTCATGAAAATAAAATCCAAATACATGGTCAGAAAGAAGACTCAGAGGCCAACATTTTGTCTCAAGGAACCTAATCCTAAAAGAGACCATAGGCAGGTCGAAAACATTCCCCAAGTACAGGCAAATACACTGGTCAAGTCTGTTCCAGATTCTGGCCAGTGGTACTATAAAATCAATATAAAATCATATAGCTCATGAAAATAAAATCTGAATACATGGTTAGAAAGAAGACTCAGAGGCCAACATTTTGTCTCAAGGAACCTAATGCAAACAGAGGCATCTTCCTAATGCTAGATACCATTCTCAGACATGCATTTGCAGTATGCTTTGACTTTGAAAAAATAAACTGACAAAAGCGATGGGTGATTCTTACCTCAGGCTTCTTCTCTCTCCTTCTCTCCTTTGCATCTTCTCATCATCCTCTTTGCTGCCTCTCTAATCCTTCTCTCTTTTTCCTCTAGATCTTCTCTTCTTAACACCTCTCTCTCTCTCTCTCTCTCTCTCTCTCTTTCTCCCTCTCCCTTCGGATTCTCCTCGGGTCCGCTCTCCCTTTTTTTTTTATTCTTTTTTTTTATTTCTCCTCTTCCCCCCCGATCTTCTTCTCTTTACTTCTTTCCTTTTTCCCCTCTTTTTTTTTCGGTCCTCTCTCTTTGGGATCCTTTGTTTTCTATATATAAAAAAATATATATAATTATATAATATATTAATATATTTATATATATATAATATAATATACATATAAGACATATGTAATATTATATGATATATTATAATATATTATACATTATATAATAATATATAAAAGAAATATATGCGTATGTGCCACCATGGATTGGTCTGGATTGACAAGGATTGACTGGGTTGGGCCAAGACTGGCTTGGGTTGAGCTGAGTTGACTGGAATTAACTGGATTGGGCCAAGACTAGCTTGGGTTGAGCTGAGTTGACTGGACTGATTGGGATTAACTGGGTTTTCTCTCCTTGTCATTTCACGGGTCATTTCCGCTATCATCCCGCATGGAATTTTCCGATGGCCTCTATTCCAAATTTTTTACGTTCATTTTGTAGAACATTAAAAATGAGGAATATAGGAACTTGAATCACCTCATTTGGAAGTAAAATGGTCAACTTATGAATTTTTTGAAGTTTAAGCGGACCAATTATCGATAATTTGGCTGACCATTCCGTATGAGATCCTTCGGAGGCTTTTATCGGAAATATTTTACGTCCACTTTATAGAGCACTAAAATGGAACATAATGAGACTAGAATCACCTGAATCCGATGTAGAACGGAAAAGATATGCAGCTTTGAAGTTCTGACGATAATTTTGCATGCAAGCTTGCATGGGACCTACTGGTGACTTCTACCCGGGATTTTTTACGTCCACTTTGTAGAACATCATGAATGAAGAATAATGGTCTTGGAATCATCTGAATCCGATGTCGGATGATCAAGATATGATGATTTGAAATTCAAACGATCCGACTTAGGATAATTTGCATGAAGGCCCCTGGGATTATTTATAATAATTTCATAAACCTCCCTTATATGTATCATCCGACTAAAATGGTCATATCTTTCTCATTTGATATCGGAATTGAGCAATTCTGGTCTCGTTTCGAAGATAATTCCATGACCTATGCATCTATGCAGATAATATCCCATGACCCTGCTGTGGGGATCAGTGGAGAATTACAAATATTTGGGTTAAAGGTCAGAAACCTGCCATATTGGTTCACTTATGCCGAGGGTAGCAAAAATGGGGTGCTTACAGACAACTTGGTATCTGAGCTTCTCAGGCTTTTCCTGCCGAACTTACACGCATTCCAGACCATTGTGAACTGAGATAGGATAAATTAAAAGGTTTAATACAAACACACTGTAAGCACAAGTGATGATTGAAACCAAATTAAAAAGAGAATAATGCATCTATTAAAGGGAAAACCAGTTACATACAATGAGTGAGAGAAACATAACGTATATACATCGCTAAAGCAGAGTACAGTCCACAACACGGACAGTTACTCTGTAGTATAAGGAAAAAAATAAAAGTACACTC
This sequence comes from Protea cynaroides, assembly GCA_028583415.1. Classification (NCBI taxonomy): domain Eukaryota; kingdom Viridiplantae; phylum Streptophyta; class Magnoliopsida; order Proteales; family Proteaceae; genus Protea; species Protea cynaroides. The sequence goes on from CM053266.1 coordinate 19,146,796, forward strand.
AGGAAGCTGGAGGCGAAGGAGGAGGCGGTGCCTCATGGTCTCTGTCATAGTCCTTGGCATAGACCCTAGTCAACCATGCCACCTGGGTCTGAGTCACCTGTAGACTAGCTATGAGATCAGCCACCCTCTGGTCAGTCCGGCGGCGTCTAGGAGCTCCCCTATCCTCGGGTCCGATGCGCGTTGAGCCTCTCTAATCTCGTGAAACATACTCGAGACGTCATCGGCGGGTGGGCGTGAAGGACCAGCATCATGAGAAGGACTGGTCTCGGTGCGAAGCCGCCGCAGGCGGGTACTAGCCCTATCCGCATGCGTGGGTGATGGCGGTGGTATCGCATCGACATCCATATATATGCGATCATCGTTGACCGGATCCCCACGAGCCCTAGCAGCAGCCTTAACATCAGCCATCTCAACCCGAGTGTGAGGGCGCACCATCACGTTCCTCTCCTCATCACTAACCTCCGCATCTCGCAGCCCCATCTTGCAGATACCCTCCCAATCTAGAGGTGACGAGAAGGTCTTCTCCTGAATCTTCTCATCCACCAGGTCAACCCCCGAACGGGTCGAGAGCACTTTGTAATCATGCGTCCATAGGGTAGGTTACCCCTATGACCGGACAATGTGGCACTAATCATCGCCCGCATGATGATGTAAGGAAGGCGAACCGGTGGCGAGTGCGAATGCAGTAGATCAAGAACTGGGTCAGGTTGAGACACCCTCTCATAATGCCCACTCTACGGGATCAGATTATGCTGGATAATCTTGCGGAAGACCCGTGGAGCTGGACGCAAGTAGCAAGCTCTCATCCGCCATCTATCGGGACGGAGCAACCGGTTGTCGATCTACGCCCTCATCTCCATCTCAACAAACGTGGCTCTCCCGGCGCACAGTACACCGTAGGGCCATCATAGGCAATGCCCAACAGACCGGCCAGCTGCCGATAATCAAAGGAGATGTGCACCCCCTTGACATAGCTAGTGATGCGCAACTCCTGACCGTGTTCAACATCATTGTAATTCCCCACCACCTGGAGATTACAATAGAACTGGCGCACCAAATCTGGACATGTACACGCATCGTATGTGATGATAGGGAGCCACCCCATATCACCGAATGCTCCCTCTACATTGAACAAGGCTAGCTCAGCCAAGTTCACCATGCGACCCCCTTCCACTTTCTTACGGGCATAGTCAGCATACTATGCCTCAGCTTCATTCGAACGGAAGCGAAGTGGATCACGCAATCTTGGCACTTTGGTACGGGCCATAGTATCTGCAAAATAAGAAAGAGAAAGGAAACAAGGAGTTAATAGGATAAAAATCCAAAAAATTTAAAATAGAAGCCCATTCCTCACCATACAAGTAGGCATAAGGACTTACGTAAGTTAAAACATATCCTACAATCCACCTACAGTAGGAAATTTTAACTGACGATGTCCAATTTGAAGAAATTCAAGAAAAATCGAAAATGTCGACAAATTAGGGCAAAAAGAGAAAATTTCAAGTTTCTCGATGACCAACCGATGAAACTCAGAAATTTTTGAGGGCTTTCGTTCCTCAAGGCCCCAATAACAAAAGCCCCCAATAAAAATCGAATTTTTACGGTTGGAAAAAGTTTAATTTGGAAAATACGAGTTAAATGAGCAAAAACCTAGAAATAAAAACCTAAGAAACAGGTAAAGTTGGGAAATTATACCTGTAGAGGTGATGTGGATGTGGAAACTCGGACTAAGAATGATCCACAACAAGGAAGCAACACTGTAGCAACTCGGAGAGGAGAGGCGAGTCGAAACGGAGGAGGAATAGTGAGAAATGACCCAAAATCGGATCTTAAAAATCTGATTTTTGGTCCGAGGGTCGGACAATTCGACTGACACCATCGACCCTCGGATCGACCCTCCCATCGACCCTCGGCTCTCGGTAATCTGACAGAAAATCGAGGGTCGGATACCCATCGACCCTCAGCTCTCGGGAAGAACAGGTCATTCCCAAGGTCGAATACCCAGGGTCGGATATACCAGCGACCCTCACCATCGACCCTACATAGAAAAGACAGTATTTATTTCAGAATGAATTGGAGATTTTGAATTTTATATCGGTTAGCGTGCCTACATGAAGTATAAATGATTTCTCACCGATTTTGATGATTTTCGGGCACCACCCATCTCAAAAGAAATATGTCCGGACGTAGAGTTACCCGACAGACCCGAAATACGGTCCCACCACCACCACCAAGGGAGGAGACTAGTCAAGAGAATAACCATGCAAAGGGTAATCCAGAACCAGCAGGCCCTACAAATTTGCCACCTCCACCACCGGAGCTAGCAACTGTGGTTATGAATCTGGCACAACAGCTACAACAAATGCAACACGCACAAGCTCAAATGTAGGTTGCAATGGGAGTTATGTTTCAAGCCACTCAGGCTGCAACCATGCACACTGGACAAGCTAGTGCAGCACCGGTGGGTAATCACCCGACTCAACCGGACACCTCAACAACCCGGTTGCACCAATTCCAGTGCAAGTCCCGAAGCAGCCCAAGGGAACTATCAGTATCCACCCCCTATGTTTGGGGCATACCAAAATCAACTGGATCATTCCCGGCTAGTGGAGAGATTTTTGAAGATGAAGCCTAAGGAATTCAACGGCAAGCCGTCTGATCCACTGTGGCCAGCACACTGGATAGACGAAATGGAAAGGAACTTCCTTATGATGACTATTACCGAGGAAGAGAAAGTACTATGCGTCACCTTCATGCTTAAAGGCGATGCACACCATTGGTGGAAATCTACAAAGACGTATTTATTGACCAAGCACGCCCTAAGTGAAGTCGCCTTTCTAGGCCATGTAGTATCCGCAGAAGGAATCAAAGTGGACCCCAGTAAGATCGAGGCTATCGTAAAGTGGGAAGCACCAAAGAGTGTTTCAGAAATTAAAAGTTTTCTGGGTCTAGCTGGATATTATCGAAGATTCGTAGAAGACTATTCTCGGATTGTCGTACCTCTCTCCAGTTTGACCAAGAAAGGAGAAAAATTTGTATGGACGGATAAGTGTGAAAAGAGTTTTCAAACACTGAAGACCAGATTGATATCCGCTCCGATTTTGACTATTCCTATTCCAGGACAGACGTTTACCTTATACACTGATGCATCGGGATTGGGACTAGGATGTGTGCTTATGCAAGGAAAGCAAGTAGTTGCGTATGCCTCGAGACAGTTGAAGGTACATGAGAAAAATTACCACACCCATGATTTGGAGTTAGCGGCAGTAGTACATGCTGTCAAGATATGGAGACACTACCTATACGGAGAGAAATTTCAAATTAAGTTGGACCATAAAAGTCTTACTTATCTATTTAATCAGAAGGAGTTGAATATGAGACAAAGAAGATGGCTGGAACTATTGAAAGACTATGATTGTGATATCCAGTACCATCCGGGAAAAGCGAACGTAGTAGCAGATGCATTGAGCAGAAAAGCAATGATAAAATCTCAAGGAGAAGCTAGCACAACTGCAGCAATGTGTACCAACGGAATGGTGTTCAATCACGGCAACGAACAATATGTGATAGATACAACGGATGGATCAGCCAACCAAGGGTTTATTCATCGGTTTTTGAATATGTTCGCGGCATTGAAGATTATACCGGATATAGTGGATGAAGTGAAGACAACTATCAAAGCAGATCCTTATCTGAGAACGGTACAAGAAGATATTGAGAAAGGTAGGACTAACCCTGAGTTCACCTTGGATGACGAGAAGGTACTGAAATATAAAGGAAGAATATGTGTACCTGAAATAGAAAATATGGACATTAGACACCGACTCATGAAGGAAGCCCATACCACCATCTACTCGATACATCCTGGAAGTACAAAAATGTATCATGATCTAAAGAAACTGTATTGGTGGAGGGGAATGAAAGCAGATGTAGCTAAGTTCGTGTCTCCATGCTTAAATTGTCAGAAGGTAAAGGCGGAACGACAAAGACATGCCGGACTGTTACAGCCATTACCGGAACTAGCATGGAAATGGGATTGCATCACTATGGACTTCGTCACAGGACTACCATTGACTCCTCGAGTAGTTGACGCAGTTTGGGTGATTGTGGACCATCTGACTAAGACAGCTCGCTTCATACCGATACGACCCCAGTATACACTGGAAAGGTTAGTAAAGCTGTATGTGGATAACATTGTTCACTTACATGGTGTACCAGAAAGCATTGTGTCGGATAGAGATCCACGATTTACTTCTAAATTTTGGGAAGGACTGCAAAAGGCTATGGGTACAACATTGAAGTTCAGTACTGCATTCCACCCACAGACAGACGGACAGTCGGAGCGTACAATCCAGATTCTAGAAGATATACTACGAGCATGTGTGATTGATTTTAAAGGATCATGGGATGAAAAATTACCATTGATCGAGTTCGCCTATAACAACAGCTATCAGGCTACTATACAGATGTCACCTTATGAAGCACTGTATGGCAGAAAGTGTCGAACTCCTTTGTTTTGGAATGAAGTTGGAGAACGTAGTATTGTTGGACCAGAATTTGTTGAAGAGACTTGTCGAGTGGTCGACATTATCAAGGAAAGAGTAAGAACAGCTCAGAACCGTCAAAAGCAATATGCAGATACTCGACGAAGAGATCTAGAGTTCGTCGTAGGTGATAAAGTATTTTTGAAAGTATCGCCTATGAGAGGATTGAAGAGATTTGGACAGAAAGGAAAATTAAGTCCAAGATATGTTAGACCGTATGAAATTCTAGCTAAGCGTGGAAAAGTAGCTTATCAGTTAGCACTACCACCATCAATGTCAAGTGTGCACGACGTATTTCACATTTCTCTATTGAATAAGTATGTCAAAGACCCAACGCATGTTTTGACAGTAGATTTGCCGAAATTGACTGATGATATGAAATTTGAAGTAACACCAATAGAAATCACCAGTCGAAAGGTCCAACGTCTACGCCACAGAGATATCTACTATGTTAAGGTCACATGGAAAAGTAGAGACATGGAAGAAGTTACATGGGAAGAAGAGAATGCTATGCGAAAGCAATACCCTCACTTGTTTGATTCAGAAGGCATGTACAATTTCGAGGATGAAATTTTTATAAGTTGGGGGGAGTTGTAAGACCCGTGTCAAACTAACCCGGTCTTACCACCTTGAACCAGGTTTACCCATCATGGTCGAGTCAAGTGGACCAAGGGCGTGATGGAGATCGAGATCCCATGTATAAAATCGACCCAAAAACACTTAATTTTAGGGGAGGGTCGCATACCCAGCCAAGTAGGGTCGGACCTCCCAAAATAGAATGTCAGACCCTCAGATTTGAAGGGAGGGTCGGACAGCTTAAGACCCTAGGGTCGACGGGATCATCGACCCTCCCATCGGCCCTCGGTTTCTGACGAAACTAAAATTAGGAAATTTCCTAATTTTCGGTTGGGATTCTTTCCAAATCTCAATGTGACTATTATAGGACATTCCTACTCTATTTAGAGGATGTCCCTAAGCCACTTTCACTCCTTTCACAACCCTAATTTAATTGAGAGAAAGAAAGAAGAAGGAAAAGAGGAAGAAAGGAGACCAGGAGGAAGACTTAGCAAAAAAGAGAAGAAATTCCAGAGAAAAGTAATCTTCTCAGGTATGGATACTAATCCCATGAGTTTCTACAGACCTTGGGTTAGTTATGGTTGAGTGTAGGATTTCGGAGAAATCGAAACCATCCATCCATGGTTAGGTTTTCATGGAAAACCATAGGATGATGCACGAAAACTGTTTAGATGGATTATACATGGTTCTAGACCATGAAATGACTGTTGAATGAATGTAGGAAGTAAGCCATAGGACCCCAAACACGAAGAATGGATTTAAAAGTGGAAATTGGACCGAGGGTCGCACCGAGGGTCAATAGATAATCCGACCCTAGGTGTTTCTGACCATCGACCCTTAGCATTCGGGAAGTTCAGAATGGAGGGAGGGTCGATAGACCCATCGACCCTAGCATCGACCCTCAGTTGACAGAATGGTTTTAAATTTCGAATTAATTCTAATAAAATTCTATCGACTTTGTTAGGTTTGCTAGCAATATAATTACGTTATAACGGTGATTCTAAAGCTTGGAAAATATCTTTTAGCAAGCTAAGGTGAGGAACCTTAACCCCAAACTAAATTGGTTAATAATAAGTTGTTTTTCTATTTCTTGAGTCCTATGCCATGCTTGATTCTATGCGAATATGTTGTAATGTGCATACAGCATGCCATCCAATATTTCTATTACTTGTTCATGCATATTTATTTAATTGTTTATAACATGATGATGATGATGATAGGAATAGGCATGTGCTTGTATGTGTGTGGTTGATGTGATTGATGCGAGCGAGTATCAGGGGAGGTGTGATGAGAACGTCAATAAACGTTAACCTTTGGTGGGTCTCAGCACTTTAGCTCTATCTCTAACTCAAGTCTTATGCATTGGCATCGTCGTATCGCCATTACCTTAGCAGAACTATTATGTCGTAGAGTATCGGGAGGTGGTCTCGGTCCTTGTAGTCTCGACTCTACCGGGGGCCTTAGCTCTATCTCTATGGATGTTCGAGGGATGCTTTGGGGTGAGGCCTTGGATACACTTGTTTGGCATTAGGATTGGTTAGTAGCGAGCCCGGTTGCAAGCCCTCGCTAACGGGGGCTTACGTGTTGGTATAGCATTATATAGCAATAAACGTTAACCTTTGTTGTATAATGTTATGGTAGGGTGGATGGGGACGACGATAAACGTTAACCTTCGGGCGGGCTTCCACACCCTGTGTATAGAGGCGGTGTCAATAAACGTTAACCTTTGACCACCCAATCTTTCTATTTCATATTGCAAACTATAAACCAGACCAAAGATATAAATTGACTTTTTGCATGCATATGTATTGTTGTATTATTTTGGCTACTCACTGAGCCGTATTGTGTGCTTACCCCTCGACGTCGAATATTTTAGTTGATGATGCAGGTTATACAGTCGAAGATTATATGAACGCGTCTACATACGGGAATGTAGCAGCCATGGACGCTGGAGCTGAAGATGATACACACGACTCCTCTTGCGAGTGCAACTCGTGTGTGTTCGATTAGATATTTTATAGATTTCTTTATTGGATTTATAAGACATGTGTTTGGTACTTAAATATTTATGTCTCAGTTAAACATAGAATAATTTGCTATTATTTATGGATATCATTCTAGTTCTCAGTTCATTTATTTACAAGATTTCCGTTATTATGTATTACTCTGATTATGATTGTGGATGTGTGTAAAGTTTGGATAACACGGGGATGGTCTATTAGAGATCCTGGTTGAACCGTTGGTTATTTAGCGGTTCATCACACCATTCTGAACAGTGTGGAATTGGGGTGTGACAGGAAGCATCCGTGAGCATGTTCTAGGATTGGAAAAGAAGGTTTACAACGAAGCCGTACAAATTTCTCGAGTAATAGAGTCGAGCCAGAAGGAGAGCTACTTTGCTCAAAACAGGGGTATTAAAAGGCCAAACGGAAATTCATACAACGGAGGGAATACAAGGACATTTAAACCCTTCCGTACTCAAGGCTTCAATGCTACAACCAAGACTACTCCAGCAGCTCAACCGCAACAAAAGCAAAACAATGAGGAGTAAAATGCTTTAACTGCAACCAAGTAGGACATTATTCAAGGGAGTGTCCTAAACTCAGAAAGCAGCTACAACATGGAAAGGTTTATGCTGTTACATCTGAGTGCCGCATCACCTGATGTGGTCACAAGTATGACCTGAACCTTTCATTTGTGTTACATTGTGTGAGCATGTAGATTAAAACTAAAACAAATCACAGGTATCGTACCTATTAATGGCATACCCGCTAGAGTACTCTTTGATTTTGGAGCTACTCATTCTTTTATATCTGTGTCATTTGGAAAGAAGCTGAATCTACCCCTCAAATCTTTAAACTACAAACTGCTTGTACGATCGTCGATGGGATTAGAAGTGGAACTAGAAAAAGGTTATGGACCATGTCCAGTTCTTATTGACGAGAATACTTTGGATGCAACCTTGATTCAACTTGAGATGGCAGACTTTGACGTCTTGGGAATGGACTGGTTAGCTCGGCATTCTGCAAACCTATTATGTGCAGAAAAGAAGCTGACATTTAAAGACAAGGAAGAAGCAGTGTTTAGTTTTGCGGGAACCAAACTTTCCCTTAAACGAAAACTCATCCTCTCTGCATTAAAGGCTAGGAAATGCCTCGAGAAAGGAGGAGTTGGGTATCTAGTATCAGTGGTCGACCTCACCAAGGAAGCACCACAAATGGAGAATATTGATGTTGTGCGTGACTTTCCAGATGTATTTCCTGAAGAACTACCAGGATTACCACCTGGCCGAGCGACAGAGTTCGTTATAGATCTGCTACCCGGAGCCGCACCAGTATTTATAGCACCCTATCGAATGGCTCCTGCTAAATTGAAGGAATTAAAAGTACAGTTATAGGAATTACTCGACAAGGGTTACATCAGACCTAGTATATCACCATGGGGAGCGCCAGTATTTTTTGTAAAGAAGAAAGAAAGTAGCGTTCGATTGTGTATAGACTATCGAGAATTGAATAAGTTGACAATCAAGAATCGGTACCCATTGCCTCGGATCGATGACTTGTTCGATCAGTTGCAAGGTGCCAAGGTGTTCTCCAAGATCGATCTTCGGTCAGGATACCATCAGTTGAAGATTAAGAACGGTGATATTTCAAAGACAGCATTCAGAACAAGATATGGACATTATGAATTTTTAGTCATGTCTTTTGGATTGACTAACGCACCCGCAACTTTTATGGAACTCATGAATCAAGTTTTTCATGATATGTTGGATACGTCGATCATTTTGTTTATTGATGATATATTGGTCTACTCCAAGGACAAGGAAACTCATGTCATGAATCTAAGAGCCGCTCTGCAGTGACTAAGGAAAGAGAAGCTTTACACCAAATTTACAAAGTGTGAGTTTTGGCTAAATGAGGTCGCTTTCTTAGGCCATATTGTATCCGTTGAAGGAATTAAAGTGGATCCCAGCAAGATTGAAGTCATTGTGAAGTGGGAAGCACCAAAGAGCGTTGCAAAAATTAGAAGTTTCCTAGGTCTAGCTAGGTATTATCGACGATTCATGGAAGACTATTCTAGAATTGTCTTACCTCTCACCAGTTTGACTAAGAAAGGAGAAAAGTTTGTTTGGACTGATAAATGTGAGAAAAGTTTCCAAACATTGAAGACTAGATTGATATCTGCTCCGATCTTGACTATTCCTATTCCAAGACAGCCATTTATCTTGTACACTGATGCGTCTGGGTTGGGTTTAGGATGTGTACTTATGCAAGGTGAACAAGTAATTGTGTATGCCTCAAGACAACTGAAGACACATGAGAAGACCTATCCCAATCATGACTTGGAATTAGCGACAGTGGTACATGCTGTCAAGATATGGAGACATTATTTGTATAGAAAGAAATTTCAGATTAAATCAGATCATAAGAGTCTCCCTTATCTTTTTAATCAGAAGGAGTTGAACATGAGACAAAAAAGATGGCTGGAATTATTGAAGGACTATGATTACGATATCCAGTATCATCCAGGAAAGGCTAATGTAGTTGCTGATGCGCTAAGCAGAAAAACAATGATAAAATCTCAAGGAGAGGTTAACACGTCTGCCCCAATGTGTACTACAGGAAAAGTGTTCAATTACGGTAATGAGCAGTTCGTGATAGATGCACCGGGTGAATCAACCAACCAAGGGTTTATTCATCGATTTTCAAATATGTTCGCAATGTTGGAAATTGTACCTGATATAATTGATGAAGTGAAAGCAGCTATTAAATCAAACCCTATCTGAGAACGGTACAAGAAGACATCGAAAAATGTAGGACGACTCTTGAGTTCACCTTGGACGATGAAAAGGTACTGAAGTACAAAGGAAGAGTATGTGTTCCTGAAATAGAAAATTTGGACATTAGACATCGACTATGAATGAAGCTCACACCATTGCCTATTCGGTACATCCTGGAAGTACAAAGATGTATCATGATTTGAAGAAATTATATTGGTGGAGGGGAATGAAAGTAGATGTAGCTAAATTTGTGTCTCAATGCCTAAATTGTCAGAGGGTAAAGGTTGAACGGCAAAGACCTGCAGGATTATTGCAGCCGCTACCAGAATCAGCATGGAAATGGGATTGCATCACTATGGACTTCGTCCCCGGGTTACCATTGACTCCTCGAGTAGTTGACGCGGTCTGGGTGATTGTAGATCGTCTGACTAAGACAACTCGTTTTATAGCTATACGACCACAGTATACCCTGGAGAGGCTTAGCCAAGCTATATGTGGATAACATTGTCAGATTACATGGTGTACCTGAAAGCATTGTGTCCGATAGAGACCCACGTTTTACTTCAAAGTCTTAGGAAGGATTGCAAAAGGCTATGGGTACGTTCATTCATTCTTATCCCATTATCATGGATCCCCACTGTTATGGGATTTAAAACACAATCAGTTATGGATACGTTACCAATCACTCATGTATATGTTACCTTATGTCATGGGATTTATCCCAATTACTCATGTATACGTTGCCTTATGTCATGGGAATTAAATCCCATAAATCTCTTCATTGTATCCCTATATATATCACATATAGATTTGAATAAATCTATCAAATTCAGCCAATCCAAATTTTGTCTACGATATTTCCTTTATGGTATCAAAGCCCCTTGCTTAACAGCAACATCTAGTCCTAATCTAATGGCGTCTACCAATACTCAAAGTGACGACATCTCCTCTGATGGAAACAACGTTGTTCCCACCGATAGCATTTCTATAGCAACACCTTCATCACGTCTGGTTATTTCAAATATAGCCAGCCTCATTCCTATCAAATTATCGTCCTCAAATTATCTTCTTTAGAAATCATTGTTTGAACCGATTCTTCGCTGTCATAAGCTAATGGGTCTCATCGATGGTACTGTTCCATCACCCATAACGCTTGACTTTCCTTGGTATGAGAGATATCAAATGTTGCTATCCTAGATCAATGCCACTTTAAGTGAAGCTGCTCTACATTATATTGTGGGTGTATCCTCCTCTAAACATGCATGGAGAATACTTCAACAGCGATATGCATCCACAACTCCAGCTCATGTCATGGCCTTAAAACAAAAAATTAGTCGTCCTAAGAAAGGAACACAAACCATGAATGATTATCTCCAACAGTTCAAAAATCTTTTTGATCAACTTGCAACATGCGGTGCAAGTGTGAGTGCAGATGATCTCATTCTCTATATTCTAAATGGTCTCCCTCCTTCATATAGACAATTCTACTCGTCTATCGGCATTCAAGCACGAAGCACTAGCTTGTCCTTTGAAGAGCTTCATACTCTTCTTATTTGTGAAGAATTTGCTGTAGCTGAAGAATCACTCACAGACACCTCAAGTGCTCTTATTGCATCTCGACCTCCTCGTTACAACCCTGGCTGAGGTTCATCCAATCGAGGTCGTTTCAATCATGGTGGACGAAACACATACTTCCAACGTCGACCTCTACCCTCTTTTTGTGACAATGGTTTGCTACCCCTACCATCTTCTCAAACCTCCGGCTTTGAGAAAACTGCTACTCATCCTCAATGTCAGATCTGTAATAAAATAGGGCACTTGGCTATCGATTGGTATCATTATACGGACTACACCTACCATGGTCGCCATCTTCTAGAAAAACTTGTTGCAATGGTTTCCACTGCTAATCTTGCATCACCCACTTGGTACTTGGATACCGGCGCTTCTCATCATATCACTCCGGACATGGATAACCTACACATAGCCAAGCCCTATGATGGTAATGATACGGTTCAGGTTGGAAATGGTCAAAGTTTGTCTATCTCACACACTGGCTCTACAACACTTTCTTCTCCCTCTTCTATCTTTCATTTATGAAATGTTCTTCATTGTCCTTCCGCTTCCACCAATCTCTTATCTGTTTATAAATTTACAAAAGATAACAATTGTGTATTCTCATTTGATGCTTCTGGTTGTTGTGTGAAGGACAAGACCATGGGGAAACTTCTGTACGACGGACCCGCTAAAAATGGACATTATCCGTTTCACCCACTATCCACCCTCTACCCACAAGCATACTTCACCAATGTTGTTTTCGCATCTCGTTTGCAAGCTCGGCTTGGACATCCGTCAGTCTCCATTCAAGAAGCCATCTTCCACACTATCCCTTGTTCTAATAAAAGAGACGACATTGTTTGCTCCTCTTGTCAACTCGCAAAAAGTCATCGGCTTTCATCTCCTCTCTCTACTTCAGTCTCACATCGTCCTTTAGAGTTAGTTCATTGTGATGTTTAGGGTCCTGCCCCTCTACCTTCTTGCTCTGGTTTTCGTTACTATGTAATTTTTGTAAACGATTATTCACGATTTTCATGGCTCTTTGCAATGCACTCTAAATCAGAATTCTTTAACTTTATTACTTTTAAGGCCAAGGTTGAAAATTTGCTCAATGTTAATCTCACCATCTTCAGATCTGATGGTGGTGGTGAATTTATTAGCAAAGTTTTTCAATCCTATCTCACCCCCCATGGTATCACCCACCAGCTCTCATGTCCTTACACACCTGAGCAAAACGGCGTGGCTGAAAGGAAACACCCTTACCTTGTAGAAACTGGCCTGACTCTAATGGCACATGCTCACATGCCTTCTCAATACTGGGTTGAAGCATTCACTACCGCCATTTTTCTCATAAATAGGATGCCCATTCTTCACAATCACACACTCTATCCTTATGAATTTCTCATGTAGTCTAAACCTGATTACTTCTCTCTTAGGGTCTTTGGCTGCCTATGTTTCCCCTCGTTACATCCTTATAACAACAAAAAAATTCCAATACTGTTCCACTCCTTGCTGTTTCTTAGGTTACAGTGCCTCCCATAAGGGTTACCACTGTCTTGACACACAAACACACCATGTTTATATCTCCCGCCATGTAGTGTTTGATGAAACCCAATTCCCTTTTGCTCCCACCATCACACCTCTCCCTTCTCATCCTTCTCACTCTCTTCCTAATGAACATGACTTCTTTGGTGTCATTAAGTCACCACCTCCACCTATATCACCTCTCAAATAGCCCCCTATCACGGTTACTACTCCACCCTCTCCCCCTCCCATACAGCCTCAACTACAATCTACTACTGAGATTTTATCTCAATAGCCCACCCGCACTCATTCTATGCATACCAGATCCCAATCTGGTATTTTCAAAAAGAAAGCTTTTACCCATAGTGCTCATCCCACCCCCTTACTTTGACTAACATTCTTTTGCAGGTTCCCTCCTGTTTTACACAGGCCTCGAAAGTGCTAGAGTGGTGACAAGCCATGGATGCTGAATTCAACTCCCTTTAACAACAACAAACATGGACCCTTGTTCCTTTTCAACCGTTCATGAACATTATTACAAGAAAGTGGGTTTACCATGTCAAACAAGACTCTGATGGTATTATAAATAGGTATAAAGCTCGCCTTGTGGCTTGCGACTTCCTCCAACAACCTCGCATTGACTTTGTTGAGACATTCAGTTCAGTTGTGAAACCAACCACCATTCGCATTATTCTTTCCATTGCTGTTACACATGGTTGGTCTCTAGAATAGATGGATGTTGAATGTGCCTTTCTTCATGAAGATCTCCAAGAAACTATATATATATGACTCAACTGTAGGGGTACATTGATCCCACTCGTCCCTCTCATGTATGCCTTATGAAGAAATATATTTATGGGCTACGACTGGCCCCTCGCGCTTGGTAGGCCAAGTTCACTTCAAAGCTGCTAGATTACGAATTTTGTATATCCCAGTTGGATCCCTCTTTATTTATACTTCAATGGGCTAAGCATACTATCTATCTCTTACTATATGTTGATGATATAATCTTAACCGGGAATCATTTTCCTAGTTTGAGGGACTTGATGAGCTTTCTTGGACACCACTTTAAGATGAAGGATTTAGGACCTTTATCTCATTTTTTGGGCATTCATGTCACAAGGTCCACTAATGGTATCTACCTTGATCAGTCAAAATATATTCTGGATTTAATCCAGTGTACAAATATGGTGGGTTGCAAGCCGGTTTCCACCCTCGCTCCCTCTCAAAAATTGGGCCTCGACAATAGCTCTCCTATGCAGGATGTTACAACATATCGAAGTATTGTGGGTGCTCTCCAATATGTTACTCTAACTCGCTCTGATGTGTCCTTTGCTGTAAATCAAGTATCTCACTTTGTTCAAGCACCTACCACTAAACATTTTGCGGCGATCAAGCGTATATTGCGATTTCTTAAAGGCTTGATTTTGGTAGGTTTACATTTGCAACCAGGACCTATGTCTCTCACTGCTTATTGTGAAACAGATGGGGCTGGATGCCCAGTTGATTGGCAATCTACTGGCTGGTACTGTATTTTTCTCAATGCTAACCCGATTTCTTGAAGAGCCAAAAAGCAAGCCACGATGGCTCGCTCTTCTTCTGAGGCTGATTATCGTTGCCTCTCTCACACTGCTGCTGAAATTGTATGACTCTGTTCTCTTTTCCGAGAACTTCATTATCTAATTCTTGGACTGCCACGGATCTGGTGCTATAATGTCTCAGCAATTTTACTAGCTTTCGACCCCGTGTTCCACCCAAGAACCAAACATATTGCTGTGGATTTTCATTATATTCGGGAAGTTGTGGCTTGGAAAACAATTGCTGTACAATATGTCTCCACAGCTGAACAGATAGCCAATATATTCACCAAAGGTCTTAGTGCGGTTCATTTTGTATTCTTCAGACCAAGCTTCGGTTACATTCGGTGTCGCTCATAGTTAGTAAGTTCGGATATGGCAAAAAGTTAGATACAGATATGTACGGGTATTAAATAGAATCAAACTTCGATACGGGAATTAATAATCCGTTTCAAAAAAATGCGTACAGCATTGATATGGTACGTATTTAATACATGTTTAATACGGTAGCCTGTACAAAATTCAGGACAAAAAATACGGACATAAATTCACTATGCAATAAACATATATAAGATACAACAAATAAAATAATCATCCCACCAAATATATAAAGTGAAAAACCATCATCCCATCAAACATAAAAACTAAAATATAATCATTTCATCAAACATAAAAATTAAAATATCATCATCATCAATTCATGAACACAAAATTATCATCCCTTCAAACACATAAAGTAAAAAGCATCATCCCATCAAACATAAAAACTAAATTATAATCATCCCAACAAACATAAAAATTAAAATAACATCCACGAAATTCTCCTCCACCCCAAAAAATAAAACATTTGAAGGCTTCAAATCATCAACATCAAGGTACTTGTGTTTGAGAAGGTGATTGTGTCTCAGAATCAAATATAGGGTATAATTGACTTAGAGTGCCACTATAAATTGGAGTGTCATAATTTCTTGATCCTAATATAGATTCAATCCCAAGTTCTCTATTAAGCAATGCCGCATCATCTTCATTTTCAGCATCCTCTTCATATGCACCTTCAACTTCCTCATCCTCAACTACTAGAAGCTCAACAAGATTATCAAACTTGAATGAGTGCTTATCAAATTTCTCAATTTTCTTTGATTTATTTTTCATAAGGTAGTTCATCCTTATATAAACTAAATCTTTCATCATCTCTGGAGATAATTTGTTTCTTTTCTTGGTTTGCACTGCCTCAAACGCACTCAAATTTCTTTCATAAGAAGAAGAACTACATTGTTGACTCAAGATGCGAATAGTAATATTTTAGAACAACGGAAGAGAAGAACCATGCATACTCCACCATACACCTATAAATTTTAAAAAATAGAGATAAATTATACAAGAATGTAAAACTAATAACAAAAAAAAATATTAAACTTAGTACTTACGAGGATGACAATCAAGCATTGTCAAAGAGAGTTCAGGGAATAAGTTTTCATCCTTCTGATAGTATGCTTTGAATTCTTGACCAAATTGTCTTTTTTTATCTTGAGGAACCATGGTCTTTGTAATATAAATCAAAGTCTTAGTCACATCAAGCTAGTTGTATGAAAATTTTCCATCATACATGAATAAAGGATTTAAAAAGCAGCAACCATATGCACAGGATGTAATATGTTTGATTCTTTCCTCGCATTAAATAGTTGCAATAATTTTTCGTACTTTGATGAGTCTTGATTGCATTGATCCATAATTGCATTCTTGCCCTATCCATTTCCTTATACAAAAAAGGATTTGTAGCACCTTCCCCATCAACCAAGCGAAGGACTATGATAAGAGGTTCTAAAACAAATAACACATCTCTCCCATTAACCCAAAACATAGTGTTATTAATTGTTTCAGTGACTTGTAACCCCATTTTTGACTTGAAATTCTTATTTATCATCCAATTTGATGTAGCTACCATCATCCTCAATTTATTTTCAACTTAAACAATAGACTGCAACATTAAAAAGTTTGAAGCAAATCTAGTCTTGCATGATTTCTTCAATTCTCTACCTTCTGTATGTATCATCATCAAAGCCAAAACTGAACCATGTCTATACATGAAGTCAACAATCATCTTTGCATTTGCAAATACCTCATTTATCTATAGAATCTTTTTTTCAATATTTTTCAGAAGCAACTACACTCCATGGGCAGCACAACGTATTTTATGAATATGAGGATGTTGCTCCAAAATAAATTTTATTGCAACCCCATAGTTAGATGCATTATCAGAAATCAGTTCGACAACATTATTAGGCTCAATTTGTTCTATTATAGGCAAAAATATATTTCTAAGAAACATCTCTGTCTTGGAGGCACTAGCATACTCAAATTATTACAGAAAAATTGCTCTTTTTGGTTAATAAGCAATAACATTAATAAAAGCATGATCCTTTATATCGGTCCATATATCAGACACCAAAGTGTATCCTGAAGTAAACCATGACAACTTAACCGAAATAATATATTCCTCAACCCTCTGTCTTGCCCGTTGTACCAATTTGGTCCTTAATGTAGAATAACTAGGAGTAGAATAAGTAAGACCATAGCAAACAGCAAATCTCATCATTTGAATGAATACATGAGATTGAATAACATTAAAAGAAATATTAGTCAATATAAAAAATTAAGCCATGTCATCATCAACACCATCTTTATCTTTTTGTTTAAATGTCACCCACTGATTGTTGTTGAGAACTTGAAGAATCATTTATGGATCTTACATTAGTTGATGACATTGTTGAACTTTTTTCGATTTTAGCTTTCTTATCGTCCCTTGATAAAGCAAACAGTGCCTCTACTACCACATTATCAGGCACATTTGTACATATGCCAACATCGTTCCCTCTTTTACAGGCCAAGTGATATTTTAACCTTAAAATACCACCTCCATATTGATTCCCACAAAATTTACATATGAAATGACTCTTTAAATCATCCACATATTTCCAAAGCTTGTCTCTTTGTCTAACCATATTTGCCTGATATCTTAGGAAAAAGAAAAAGCATTTGTGTTTGCAACTTCTTAGTAAAATGGTCTTCACAATCAAAGCGACCATTACAGATCACAATATATATTTTGAACTAGGACTTAATTAACTATCAACATGATACTATCAAAAAATGGAATTGCAAAACCAAAATTGTAACCCAGTCAAAGCAACCATTATAGATCACAATGTATGAATATTTTGAATTGGGGCTTAATTAATTATCAAGATGATACTATTAAAAATGGAATTGCGAAACCAAAATTATAGTGATGATGAACCAATTCGAAGAAGTGAAAACAAATATGATTCTTTATTAAACAGCAAATACAAATAGAGGGAACAATGCAACAGAATCCATAAATCGAACCCCCAGTAGTGAGGATAAGGCTTAGATGAGTTGCTCTGAGAATCAAGGGAGGATATAATCCATTGTATGTGCATGATTATTTGATAAGATCAAGTTTGGATATTGCAAATAGTGGTTCTACTATTAGTTGAATGTACTCATCATAAAGACACAGTATGCCATACACATGGGTAGCTAATGCTATCAACATTCGATCCCTAGGATTTCCACAACTGTACAACTAAAAATAGCATGCTCCACCATGTCACAAAAAACTTAGTAGAGTGTAAGTAGAAGGGGAAAAACATAGCATAAAATTGATGAATGTAAAGCAAAAACATGATGGAGGAAAAAAAAAATGAAGACAGAGAACATAGCCATGTCCCAATACTCTGGTTTTGTCAATGACAGCATGCATACTGGAGCTGGCATCATTTTTCAAGTAAAACGATTCCAAATAAACAACAAGACATACTTATGCTACAGAGGTATATATATATATATATATATATATATATATATAGAGAGAGAGAGAGAGAGAGAGAGAGAGAGAGAGAGAGAGAGAGAGAGAGAGAGAGAGAGAGAGAGAGGTTCAAGGTTCATAGTTCATACCTTTGCTACAAAACTTCTGGTTGTCGGAGTGTCATTAAAGTGTCGATGTAAAAGTGTAAAACTACTTTCACCGTGGAAGAGATTTGGAGAATAGGGTTTTTCTTTTGATAATCCACCATATGTAGAGGGTTAAACTTGCATAAGACTTCTACCAAAAATGAAAGACTTGTAGAAGACTTCTACCGAAAAAGAAAGACTTGGAAAAGACATTTTGTTTCTCAAAAAGGTAGGTTTGGTAAAAGTTAAAAGTGTCAAAGGTTTGTTTGCTTTTCTTTGAAAATCGTATTCTAATCTAAAAGGTTTTTTTGGGTAAGTGTGCTTTAGAAGTTAGATTTTACTTTTGATTTTATTTTCACTTTTTAATAGCTTGTTAAACTGCGGGCGTATTTCATATGTTTAATATGGCATACGAATATTAAACGTGTATAATATGTTTTTTAATTTTCTAAAATACGTTATGTAACTCTATACAAATATTTGGTAAAAAATGGAAGGCGTATAAAATGGGTTTTTACTAACTATGGTGCCGCTCAGCTTGTGGAGGATAATAGACTCACGACTCTAACCGATAATGATGCCACCTCAACGATATCATCAATTCTGAAACTAAAAATAATTTGAAAATTTGAATTCAAATTACAATCATTCATCCTTATCCCATTATCATGGATCCCCACTGTCATGGGATTTAAAACACAATCAATTATGGATACGTTACCAATCACTCATGTATATGTTACCTTATGTCATGGGATTTAACCCAATCATTCATATATACGTTACCTTATGTCGTGGGAATTAAATCCCAAAAATCTCTCCATTGTATCCTTATATATATCATATATAGATTTGAATAAAGCTATCAAATTCAATCAATCCAAATTTTGTCTACGATATTTCCTTTACCCTATAACCTCTCTGCACAATACGTTCAAAGAGACTCATACCCAAAGGAGAAGAGGCTATAGAAGACCTTTGTTGTGACTAGAATCAAGAACACGATCGAAAATCAATTTTCAGCAAAAGGTATGTTTCTATTATCATTATTAGATTTGATAATGCTCAATATGTTTTTATCTTCTATATGAAATTACTTAAAATAGTTCTAAGGGGATGAAAAATCCTATACTGGTACCAGAGCCTGTCATATGAAATTAAAATCATTGAATCAAGAATTAGAATGATGTTTAGAGTCGTAAAAACAAATTTATTCTTTGCTTTAATGACTCTAACGTAGAGTAACTAGTTGAGATAACCGAAATATTATCTAAGAATGATGAGATAATTTTTAGAGCCAGAGGAAGCAATGAGAAGATTTATTAGACCACATAAATCTATCATCATATACTATACCTCATAGTGGATGTTTTTGGCATCCGACAAAAGAAAAATCCTAATAGTTTTCAACAAGCTATCAGTATTTATATTGCCCCAGAGTGATTGAAGTCTATAAAAGATGTGTTGATGTTTTTAGACAATAGCAAGGTTTGGATCTTGTGCATTTATTGAAGATTTGTATGCTTGTAGTCCTAAAATAGGTATACAAGGTTGTATGATTCTAATGGGAGAATTGATCGCTACAAAGTAAAACTTGCAGCAAAGAGGAATCTCACAGGGAGAAGGCATTGACCTAAATTTGTTGATTTTTGTTGTGCTATCTGATTTGGAACTATATCATATAAATATAAAAACCATTTTTTCTCAACGGAATGATTCAACTAGAAGGTTTGAGGTAAATGATAAAGATGGAATGGTCTTAAGCAAGCTTCCAAATAGTGGTGTCTGAAGTTTGACCAGATTATATCAGGTTATATCTTCATTCGATTTTGTTAAGAATGTAAAGATCCAAGCATATATCCCAAGATCAGTGGGAGCATATTTATTTTTCTGGTTTTGTATGATGATGACATACTGTTTGCCAGTAGTGACATGGTGTTACTTGTAGGGACCAAGCGTTTTTTTGTTAGAGAATTTTGTGATGAAGGATATGGGTGAGAGCTCATTCATTCTCAGTGTTGATGTAAGACCCGCACACTGTAAACTCAGTCTAAACCTTGGTTTTGTGTCGTAGCAGGTCTTTCGATCATCACCGGGCCAGACGGGACGAGCGGATGACAAACAGGTACGAAATCGGATCAAAGACGGTCCAATAATCATCATTTTATGTTGACCTCGATGGTACCGGTCGACCGGTCAGCTCTGCGTAGCTGAGTGCAGAGATCCGAAATTGGATCTCTGTGGGTCCCATTTTCCTAAACCCTAATGCCTGAACCTTCCTAATCTTAATAGGGTTACTAAACCCTAATGTTAGCCTATAAATACACCTTTAAACCTCCTCAAATCCTTTCCATTATCTCTCACAAACTCTAGAGAAGAGAAGGAGGTTGGAAAGGAGAAGGAGCTAGGAAGAAGAAGAAGGTGCCGCCATTACCGTTCGACGACGCTCACGTTACGCCCGTCAACGGTAAGTGTTTTAATCATTCTTCTTACTCTGTGATTTTAGGTTAGTTGTGTGGGTGGATCAATACCATGCAAAGTAGGTATTGATCTAAAACCCTAAATTGGCCAATAAACCCTAAGTTGCCGTCAAACCCTAGATTCGAGTTCCGAGATGATATTCATCGAAATAAGACTTGAATGAGTTGGGGATAACCCTAACTCAAAGATTAGACTTAGAATGGATAGGAGAAACCTTGGAAATCCATGGAGGATGATCGACGGCAGTCGAAAAACCCATGTATGGTCTTCCGGAGACATACTTATCGACTATACCGGTTGCACATAGTGCGGCCCGTATGTTGCCACCGGTATCTTCTGGGAGGCTGGTCTGTGGGGACCGGCTGACCATACCGGTCGCCAGTCTTCCCCACAGAGCTGCGACCGGTACATGCCACCGGCCGGCTCCGTGAGGGTATTTTGTAACTTTGTTGGTTTCCGACCAACATGAAACCTTAAGGAAGCTATTCTAATGAAACCCTAATAATATTGTAGGACTTTGTGAAAGCACGCTTGGATCTTGCGACGTGGAGCAAGCTAACAAACGAGCGTCAGGTAAGGGAATCTGACCTAAATTTAATAATTAATGGACAGTAAATCGTTGTTAACCACCTGATTATATATGTTGTGATGTTTGTGCATATTCACATGCCATCTTTTTATTTCAGTTATTATTATTGTTCATGCATTGTTAGGATGTGATTGTTAAGCATGTGATTGTTTTCGTTAGTGTGTGGAGTGGGGCATGGGCCTGGGATCGCTCCTTACACTAGCACCTTTTGTAGTATTCTGTCTTAACATGCTTGATACGGGTGGGGAATCAGGGGAAGGTCATGGTACGGTGGTCTCCGATGTTGATGCTGGCCTGGACATGGTTATGTGGCACTGTGGTCTCCGAGGTCGATGCTGGCTTGTCCACGATGCTTTAGCTCTATCTCTATGCCGTAGGGAGTTATGTTGGGATAGGGTCTACTGCGTTATGTTTCTATCCTAGTGGGTTAGTTGCGGATAGGGCATCAGGGGAGGTGTGGGAATGCCTTAGCTCTATCTCTATGCCGTAGACGGTTGTGCTGGGATAGAGCATACATTGATGACATATAGGATTGGTTAGTTGCGAGCCCAGTTTGCGAGTTAGGTACTAGTATGGGTAGAGCATCAGGGGAGGTAAGGGGGTATCTTAGCTCTATCTCTATTCCATGATGGGTGCATGTGGGCCAATGGGGGTGTGATCCATGAGGTGCCACACACTCGTGTATAGAGGTGCGGGGGCCACCAAACCTTTCTATAGCACATTGCAAACTTAAAACCAGACCACAGCATAAAATTGATTGTTACTCATGCATAATATTGTGAAACTGTCTGATTGTCTTACTGAGCTAAGTTGTGAGCTCACCCTTTGTACGTACATTGTTTTTAGATGTTGATGCAGGTTACATTGTGGACGACTATATGAATGCTCCGGTGTATGGTGGTGTTGCGGCATTGGACGTGCAGGCAGGAGAGGACGAGCATGACGCATCATGCGAGTGCCCTTTCTGCGTGTACCTTTGATTTGACTTTTATTTATTTTCATTATTTTCGGTTGGATTAAAGTGATGTAACGGTATTATATTTATGGTTTGGATTTGAATAATTGGATACTTATTTAATTTATCAATAGATACTCAATTCATTATATTTTAAAGACTTTCGCTGTATTATTTATATTCTGATTGTGGTTATGTGTAATGGTTTGTATGAGTGGACACGGCCTATTCGAGATCCTGGTGTGAACCGTTGGTTCAATGACGGTTCACTCACACCATTCTGGTTGGATCAGAATTGGGGTGTGACA
This sequence comes from Protea cynaroides, assembly GCA_028583415.1. NCBI lineage: Eukaryota > Viridiplantae > Streptophyta > Magnoliopsida > Proteales > Proteaceae > Protea > Protea cynaroides. Next base: position 19,169,659 of record CM053266.1, read on the forward strand.
GTTGAGATCAAACTTGACAGAAGTCGTAGACTACTAGGACTGCCTAAGAGGGCGTTCATTGATTGTGTACTCAATAGATGCAAAGCCCTATGGAATAATATTGAAAGGAGATTTATGTCAGACAATATATGTCTACAATAGGGAATCTGATGTATGCACAGTTTTGTGGATGACATCGCCTTCGTAGTGAGCATACTGAGAAGGTTTCAATCAGATGCAGGGATTGCTCATTGGACAGAGGCAAAGAAGGTTCTGTATTATTTACAGAAGATGAAATATTATATGCATATGTATGGCAGTGTTGATAACCTAGAGGTGGTTAGATATTCTAATATGGATCTTAGTAGATGTACTGACGACAATAAGTCCATGTCAAGATATATTTTGTGATGGCTAAAGGAGTTATTTCATGGAGGATTGCAAAACAATATATTCTGACTACTTCTATTATGCAGTTAAAGTTCATGGTACCATTTGAGGCCACAAAGCTACTAATCTAGTTGAAGGACTTCATTTCTGGTTTGAATGTTGTGGATAACATCTCCAGACTGTTGTTGCTATATATTGTAACAACAAGTCTGTTGTATTCTTATCAAAGAACAACAATAAATCAGGTGCTTTTAAGCATATAGATATCAAGTATATAATGGTAAAGGAAAAGGTCAACGAGAATCACATTATTGTGGAGTACACTTCGATGGACAATATGATAGTGGATCCTTGGTTAAAGGCTTAACCAATTAGAGTCTTAAATGATCATGTTTTTAGTATAGATGTCGTCGAGTTTTTTGATATGCTTGTATAGACCTTTTGTATTTTATTGCATTTATTCTTTTGCTTGTGGATTTTACTGCCATAGTTATTTTTACACCATGGTTTTATTTCATGATTCAGTTTTTATTGCTAATTTAGACATATTTTTTATGTTTGACATGTCAAAACTTCAAAAGGCAGTATTTAACCAAAATGTCAAAAGGTGGTATTAAGCCAGGACACAAAATGCGATATTAAGCTAGGACCTAAAAGGTGGTATTAAGCGAGGACTCAAAAGATGGTATCAAGCTAGGACTCAAAACAGGTGGTATTAAGCCAAAACATAAAAGGCGATATTAAGCCAAGATTCAAAAAGTGGTAAGCTAGGATCAAATGTCATCAAGGAGACTTTAGTCTATAATAACAGAAAGTTGTATGTCGTATGGTTGAGACGGATCTTCTGCTGTTGTTCAACATTGGTCTGTTTGTTGGAAGGATGAAAGTTTGGGGTAATCCGATATTTTAATTATTGGATTTTAAGGCCACACTAGTTAATAAGGCTCCGTTTGGTAATTCTCCCGAAGAATAGTTCCTTTGTTCTTCCGTTCTGACAGAACATAAAAACTATTCAGAACAGCCAAAAATAACCAAAAAGTGTTTCGCAGATTTGGTCTGTTTTTCATTCTCAAAGTACGAATCGGATGAAAATATCATCTTAGAACACAAATTTCAGAACATGGTAAACCATGTGCTTACGTTCTAAATAGTTTTTGAAAGACCAAAAATTAAAAGTGTGCCCGATAAAGCCACCTACCTCGATACACCCGATCCTCTTCTTCTTCACTCAACGCTCTTCTTCTTGACTCCGCTGCTATCCTCTTCTTCTATGCACAGGATATCGAGCTACAGGAAGAGAACAAACTTGACTGACCAATTTCAGAGACCACACGAAAGAAGGAGAGTGAGAGAGACAGACATGGCATCGACGATTTTCAGGCGATTTAACTGCACTTCAATGCAGTGGATGGCGACTGGGGTTCGAGCTATTGTTTCTAGGGCCTTTGCATTGGTTTTAGTCGGAGCTGATATCGTCGATGCAGCTCGTAGTGTCTCTCTTCAGAAAGCTCGGACCTAGGACGAAGGCGTCTCTTCTAATTTCTCAAAGAGATCTTCAAGGTTCTCTCTCCCTTTCCCGTTCTTATCTATTTAGTTATTTTGCGCCTCAATCTAATCAACCCAAAACTTACCCATTTAGTTCTCTAATTTCTTTTATAGCGTAAGAAAGTCATCATCTTTGGGCTCCTTGTAAGTTCTTTACTTCTTTTTGTTCCTTTCTGCACCATTGTTCATGTTGATGGGTAGCTGATGATTTATTCATAAATTTGTCTGAAAGCGTAATTTCTTTTACCTAGGAATTTTTTAGTAACAAATTTCAGGAATTTTCTTTTCTTTTCTGGTAAACAGGTTGCTTAATTATAATTTGACATAAATACATAGATTCATTGCGTTCAAAGCTTTTTGTAACGAATGTTCTTTTGTGTATTTATGAGATCTTATATAGTTTGTTGGCTTTTGCAAATTCTTTGACCCGGTATTATGTATTTTCTATGAGGTCTTCTTTGCTTTGTTAATCTCATTAGAAACGATAGATGTTCTGTTCCTATTTTCTTTAGTTGATTGTGGGGGTTTCATAATTTCCCAAGGTGCATTCAATGGGGTTATGAGGACAAAAATGGTGATCTTTTTTTGGAAGTCGCCACTTAGATTAAGGTTTAGGACTTTAGAAATGTGAAGTCTCACCCTAAGGTAAAACTTCGATTGACTCATGACCCTTAGATTGGATTTTTGGTCCATCAGAGATTGGGTAAGCATCAGGTTACGGTTATGGGAAGGGGTTAGGCACCCAAACCGCCCGATCGAAATCGGTCTCCTATACCTTTCCTATGCTAGACTCTATCTATTAGACTAAACCAAACCAAGTGGTTTGATATCATTGAACCGAATCTGTATCCATCAAATTGTCTACGTGTCACGAAATTATTCTGAAAATCAGGTTCACCATCGTAGTTCAGGTGTGATTAAAGTTTATGGCTGTAATTTATGCTTGTGTTTTATTAAGTTCATTGTTCAAGTTGAAGTTTATGCTTGAAAGGTTGAGAAACCCTATGGGTTAGGATCTGGATAGACCATACGAACTGATAGATAGTCCTAATGGATCTAAGAATAGATAACCCTATCTGGGTCTGAATATGGATAACCCTATTTGGGTCAAAATGTGGATCACCCTTTCTGAGTTGAAATGTGGATAACCCTATTTGGATTGAAATGTGGATAACCCTATTTGGGTCAAAATATGGATAACCCTTTCTGGGTTGAAATGTGGATAACCCTAGTTGGGTTGGAATGTGGATAACCCTATTTGGATCAAAATATGGATGGATATCCTAGTGGATCTATGGATAATCCGAGTGGACTAAAGTGTGGATCCAAATTTGGGTTTCTCCCAAATGGCCTACGTATCCTAGGGTTTGCCCTAGGAATCAGAATCTGCGTAGTTCAGAATTGGTGGGTGGATATCCAAGTGGATTTATGGATAGTCCGAGTAGACTAAAATATGGATCCAAATTTGGGTTTCTCCCAAATATCCTACATATCCTAGGGTTTGCCCTAGGAATCAGAATCCGCGTTGTTCGGGATGATGGATGTGTGGATATCCAAGTGGATCTATGGATAGTCCGAGTGGACTAAAATGTGGATCCAAATTTGGGTTTCTCCTTAATGGCCTACGTATCTTTGGGTTTGCCCTAGGAATCAGAATCCGTATAGTTCGGGATGATGGATGTGTGGATATCCAAGTGGATCTATGGATAGTCTGAGTGGACTAAAATGTGGATCCGAATTTGGGTTTCTCCTAAATGACCTACGTATCCTATGGTTTGCCCTAGGAATTAGAATCAACATAGTTCGAGAATGGTGGGTAGATATCCAAGTGGATCTATGGATAGTCCGAGTGGACTAAGGTGTGGATCCGAATTTGGGATTCTCCCAAATAGCCTACGTATCCTAGGGTTTGACCTAGGAATCAGAATCCGCGTAGTTTGGACTGATGAAACAACCTGTTATAGGTTAATGATTGAGAACCTATTCTAGGTTTAGGGTTTAGAACCTATTCTAGGTTTAGGATTGAGAACTTATTCTAGGTTTAGGGTTTACTGAGAGGTGGAAATCGTCCTGAGCTACACTTTTCATCCTAAGTTCTAATTTTGGAAGGTTTGACAAAGCATTCTCTTTCTTTATAAGATTTTTATTATTTTCCATTATACCCTTCCCAAGAATGTCGGTGCCTAAATGCACGTCCCCATGCCTAGATTGTCTTCTATAAGTGTGCATACATGGCAGTTCAACTAGAGTGTTTGCATAAATTAAATTATTACCAAAAAATAAATATTCTATCTAAGCATGACATATAATACATTTATGGCAAGAAATACACATATAGCAAGATTGTTAAAAATCTCCTAATATGGCATGTATTGCAAATAAGGCAAGAACCTATATGGCAAGATTTAATATGCTACTTTAAGCATAGTAAGACCTAATATGGCAAGAAATCAATATATGCATCTATATATCAAAATGACAACTATCAAACATAGAATGCAAAATATGACATGAATTATCCAAAAATGTAAGATCTTATATGCTATTTTCTAAGCATGGTAAGACCTAACAATGGTAATTATCAAGATTTTACTAAATATGGTAAAAACATTTATTCTACCAAATATAGCAACACATGAAATATGACAAATATAGTACGTGCACAATCCAAACAAAGCATATGAATGCTCTAAATATAGTCATTTATCCAAATATGACATGCAGATACTCTAAATATAGCAAGTATGCAATCAAATATGGTAGAATTCACTCAAGCAATCAATTGCATGTTACAGTGAATGAGATATCAATGAAACCTTTCTAAAAAATCCAAACATATGTTCAATAAGTTCTTTGAAAATATTTTAATTTTAATGAAGACATTTGGAATGAATAATGTCTTAAAATTTTCAAAATTGTGACACAAAGTTTCAAATATTGGACAAACTATGAACTGCTTTCAGATTTTGTCACATTACACCAAAATGACCATAAGTAGGTCTTTTGTAATCAAATCAAGCTCTATTTTTTTCACAGAAAGATGACTTAACATGCTATATTTCATCTGAAGGAGTCGAATCCCAACAGAGAGCAAAAATAGGTCAAACGAATGCCCCAAGACCGGATATGTGCACTGGTCAAGTCTGTTCCAGATTTTTGACCAGTTGCACCATAAATTCCGTATAAAATCCCATACTTAATGAAAATTAAATTCAGACATATGTTCATGTAGATAACTGTCAGATCTAAAATTTTATCAAGAAAAACAAGTGAAAACAGAACATTCTCTTTGTGAAAAAGATCCTTTTCAATCATGCAAATCAGTATATCCTAACTGATTCAAAATCAGAGCACTATGCACTTAAAAATCAATATCAATTTAATAAAAAATTCGAAAAAATCCGAAACTAGTATCCTTTTTTAGAATACTTCCATATCTAAAAAAATCATATGAAGTTTTATTTCTGATTATGGCCATAAGACCATTTTCTAGAGACTTTCTGATGGGGGATTGCATTATATCTGAGTAGGGCAGCAATGCCAAAGAAGAATTTTTTTGATAGACTTTCCCAATTTCAAATGAAACAAAATTTCTAGGGTAGTCTTCTAACATATCAGAGAGAATCCCATAAAAATTTGGACTTCAAAATCTAAGAAAAACCACATGAGATGCAAGTCCTAAATTTGGATCATTAATCTAAAAATTTCAGATTAGAAATCCACTTTGTAAAATTTGTCAAAAACATCAAACATCATCATATAGCATTCAAAGCTTCATCATTGAATAGTTTCAACAAATCATCATACATAAAAAATGTTAGACATGAGTATCCTAACATCAACATGCATGCAATAGGACATTCCTGATCGAGATTCAATGAAAATAAGTTTTTTCAAGCAAAATCGGCATTCAAGCATTCTAAAGACCCCTAAATTCGTTTTAGGGTACCAACCTTATGCTCGAATGGAACGAAACCTTCGATGTTGGATTTTTGGAGATCATATCAAGCTTTTTGATGTTGAATCTTCATTCTCCTCTTCTCTACTCCTTTCTCTATTCTCTTTCTCTCTTTCCTTCTTCTCTTTTCTTTCTTTCCTCTTCTTCTTCTTCTCTCTTTCTCTTCCCTCTTTTGCGTTTTTTTTTCTCTCCTCCTCTCTCCTCACGGCTCCCTATTGGAAAAAACCTCCTCCTTCTCCCCTTTTTTTCTTCTCTTTCTCTCTTTCTTCCTTCCTTTTTCTTCTTCTTTCCTTTTCTTCTTTCTTCCTTCCTTTTTTCTTTCCTTTCTCCTTTTCTCTCTCCTCACGGCTCCCTCTTGGAAAACCCCCTTCTTCTCCCCTTTTTTTCTTCTCCTTTTCTCTCTTTCTTCCTTCCTTTTTCTTCTTCTTTCCTTTTCTTCTTTGTTCCTTCTTTTTTTCTTTCCTTTCTCCTTCTCTCTCTTTACGTTTTCTCTTTTAGAAAACGTTTTCTTCTTTTTTTCTTTCTTTTTTTTTTCTTTTTTCCTTTTCTTTCCTTCTTTTTTTTCCTTCCTTTTCTTCTTCCCCCTCTCTCTTTTCACGTTTTCTCTTCTAGAAAACATTTTCTTCTTTTTTTCATTTTTTTCTTTTTCCTTCATTTTCTTCTTCTCCCTCTCTCTTTTCACGTTTTCTCTTCTAGAAAACGTTTTCTTCTTTCCTTTTTTCTTCTCCCCCTCTCTTTCCTTTTTTCCTTCTCCCTCTCTCTTTCCCACGACCTCTCTCTTTCCCACGGCCTCTCTTTCCTAATCTCCCCTCACGGCCTCTCTTTCCTAATCTCCCCTCACGGCCTCTCTTTTCTTTAATATATTATATATATATATATATATATATATATATATATATATATTATACAATAATATATTATACATTATATAAATACATATATATAAAAGAAATGCATGCATATAGGCCGATATGACTTGGTCCGGATTGGTTTGAGCTGGGCCGGGCTGAGTTGGACTAAGTTGGGTTGAACTGGTTTGGACCAAGTTGACTTCTTCTATCATTTCATATTCCATTTCCGCCGCCATTTCACATGAAATTTTTCGATAGCCTCATACTCCAAATTTTCTATGTTCATTTTGTAGAACACTAAAAATGAGGAATATTGGAACTTGAATGACCTGAAATAAAATGATCAACTTATGAATTTCTGAAATTTAAGCCGGCCAATTATAGATAATTTGACTAACCATTCTACATGGGATCCTTCGGAGACTTCAACCAAAAATCCTTTACGTCCACTTTGTAGAGTACTAAAAATGGAACATATTGAAACTGAAATCACCTGATTTGGATGTGGGGTGACCAAAATATGAATTTTCAAAGATTAAATGACCATTTCCATGTGTAATTTTGCATGGGATCTTTCGGAGACTTCTACCCGGGATTTTTCATATCCACTTTGTAGAATACCACAAATGAAGAATAATGGCTTTGGAATCATTTAAATCCGATTTAGAACGGCAAAGATATGAAGCTTTGAAGTTTCATCGATAATTTTGCATGAAAGTTTGCATGGGGTCCACCGTTGACCTTTGCCCGAAATTTTTCACGTCCACTTTGAAGAGGACTGAAAATAAGGAATATTGGACTTTGAATCATCTGATTCTGATATCAAATGACCAAGATATGATGATTTGAAATTTAAATGATAATGCGTGCATCATACAATAATTACGTAAATACCCTTGCACTTTCAAACTGGGATATCTTCCTTGTTTGATGTCAAAATTTGATGATTCTGGTCTCATTTTGAAGATAATTTCACGACCTATACATCCAAGTAGGTAATAGCCTATGATCCTACTGTGGGGTTCATTAGAGAATTACAAACCTTTGGGTTAAAAATCGAAAATCTGCCATATGAGTTCACTTATGCTGAGGGTAGTAAAAATGGGATGCTTACAGGGGTCTGTACTAAGGCTTATTTGACCAGTTACAAAAACAACATTGATAAGTTCAAGGCCAAAGGGATTGACTTAGTAATTTGTGTATCCATCAATGACCCATACGTCATGAACGGATGGGCAGAGAAGCTTGAAGCAAAAAAGCTAAGTTATCCATCTATCCTTCTCAAAATCAACACACAAACACACCTGTACAATGCCTTCCAACTTCTTCATCCTTGAACTTATAATATATTGGGGACATAGGTTAATATAACTAACTATGATCGTGTTTCTGCATTGCTCCAAATAATGATTGGTTTTCCCAATTCTATTGTTTTTTTTCTTCTTTCTTTTTAATCTTTGTTGGGTAACTTTCTTATAATGATATTTGGGTGAGAATATCATTATACAGATCCAATATGTTGGAAGGCCTGAGTAAAGGGAATGTTAATTTATGCTTCTACATGTCTTATTGGGGGTTCTTAGTGGAAGTTAGTGGAGTAGAGTACCATGAGGTGAAGTTTTTTAATTGTTGCTGGACTTTGGTTGGTGTTTACTTTAGAGTAAACAAATACTGAAACCCCCCAGATCTTTTAAGACATGAATGCTGAGGTTTTAAGATCAAACAAACCTTATTGAGAGCCTCAGATTGTTGGTAGGAGATTTGAAATTAAAATTGGCATCTCATAAAACCATTGCTTTGTCTCAATTCAGCTATTGGCTTGTTGTGGGATTTCTTTAATGGATTGTTTTTTTTTTAATTAGCAAAGCTTTGGCTTCATTTAATGACAACCTAGTTGGCGTAGGCCCAAGGGTGTTGACTCCCATGTCAGAAGAAAGTCAAAAGGATGCATGCTCATGCTGATGCCAATATTGGTTCAGACAAGAAGACTCGCCACTAACTTCCTAATGGATTGAAGAATTTTTTGTTGCACGTTGTGAAAGAGCTTGAAATAGTGATGATGCACAATAGGTAATGGGTGCATTTACATTGTTGTTTTCGTTGACACTATTTTCTTTTTGTTAAAGAGACAATTTTTTTCTCTTAGATTCTTTCTTGGAATTTGCATGGTTCCTGTTATTGATGAAATACAGGACTTCTTGTAAGAAAATTGGATAGGATGTGTCTATAAAGAAGAGAAAATAAATTGTAGAATGTGTTGCTTAACTTAATATTGTTGTTACGAACAAACTTGCCTGGTTGCATAACCAAGAAGATGAATGAGCTAGAGGCAATATTTTCCCTGCAATGCAAGTGATAACTGATATTGAATTGGGAAGCTGTTATTTACAGTGTCTACAAATATGGTTTTTGTCAATGTTTCTGAAAAGTTGTACCGGCTGCAAGCTAGATATATTTTTAATGGTCAGTCTAGATGCACATAGTCATGTATGCATTCCAAGGAGTTTTTAAAACCTCCACTTTCTTTTTTTAAAACAAGTAGGTTTAAATCCACAAATTCATTGATGTGTATAAGTCTTTAGCTCAACCAGGAAGAGCACTTGGGGATTCCCCCGAGAGATGGTGGTTTGAATCCATCAAGACTCATTGTCTTATGTTTTAAATTCTTATGGCATGAATGCAAATGATAATTATAAAAAAAAAGGGATTGTTGTAGTGCAATAAACTTGTGTTTTTATTCTTGGCCTTTGGTCTTGCTTCCTCGGTTATCCATCTAGAACCTTCCCACCTCATATTTGGTAAGATATAGGTTAAATGGCAATTTTGTAATATTTGAATCCTTTGAAAAAAAGTGTTCTAAGAACAAATTTTACCAAATAGCAAATAAGTGAGAACAGTGTTCTTAGACTAGTTCTAAAACATATTTGCCAAACAGTTTTAAGACCAAAAGAACAGTAAAAAAACACTATTTTTAGAACAGAATAGAAAAAGTTCATCTCTTTTGGTTCAAAACAAGAATAGGTGAGAACGTTACCAAACAGAGTCTAACAGTCTTGTAGAATAATGTAGCCCAAGTGAGAGATTGTAAAATCTTTATTAGATTGATTATGAGCAACATTATTATACTTGACTATTTTAGTTGGTGGAAATCCAATCAGGGATTACGTGATTATCCTCTTTCCATTTATGGACCAAACTATTCCATTATGGGATTGGAATAGATTTGCTAAAAGTATTAATATAAATATAGTGGCAAGGATCCCTGCACAATACATTCAAAGGGACCTATACCCAAGGGAAAGGAGGCTGTAGAAGATCTTTGTTGTGACTCGAATCAAGAACACGATTGAAAATCAATCTCCAGCAAAATGTATGTTTCTATTATCATTATTAGATTTGATAATGTTTAATGTGTTTTTATCTTCTATATGGGATTACTTGAAATAGTTTTAATGGGATGAAAAATCCTACATTTCTTACATCTCAATCTCCTATACTTATACACATATGAAAGGGAAATTAAAAATAAAAGGGTAATTTACTCATATCACCCCTATAATCCAATCTTACTACACATCAACCTATAAGTTGACAATGATTACTCATACTACCTCTACTTTTCAAACCTTGTTACACTAAGACCCAGAAATGATGATGTCATCAAGGTTAAACTCTTTTAATGTCTAAACTACCCTTATGGGTATGGTGAAAAGACTAAAATAGAGCTTTTACCTTTACCCATTTATTCCCTTTATTTCTGTTACTCTAAAGCAATAAAATCCGTTTGGTCCTTAATCCCCAACTATGGAGTGCGATGGTGGAGTGCAACGGTGACGGTGGAGTGTTGCAACGGAAGGAACAATCTCCCTTATGGCTTCTGATTTTGTTACTTGTCAGACTTTTGAGGATTTACAATTGTGATCTCCATTTTTAAAACATAGATTGATATGCATTAGCATCAGATGTGCTCAGTTTGTTAATTGGGTGCCCAGATTCATCTCACCATATTTACGGTTTACAGATCTTCCTCTTCCACCTGAGCCAAGGAAAGATTCTTCTTGGAAGGCGATGGACAGAGGTTCGAGGAGAGGCGGATCCACTCATGCGCTTCAAGATCGAAGGCGAAAGCTTGGTTGTTCTTGATGAAAATATTGTTTTGTCCGAAGAGGAAGAACCAGGACTTCTTGGCTACTGAAACATGGGTGGAGAATGAAGAGTTGGAGACTGTGCCTGTTTTTTTGTCATCCCTATACTTGCTCTATATGCAACGCCCCTTTTTTTTTCTCATTCTTCTTATTGAACCTCCTCATCTTTGCTAGGGTTAGTGAAAAACGTTTATTTTATAATCGTCCTTCTTCCCCCCTTCTCTGCTATGGTTTTACAGCAAGACTGCAACTCTTTTTTTTTTTTTTTTTTTTTTCTACTGAAAGAATAAATTTAGTCCCTGTTTTTATGATTATGGTTTACTTGTTGAGACCAGATAAAAGATTTTTCCAGATTTTCTCTCGTCTCTTCCACGAGTTACACCTTCTGTTCCTATCTTTTAGTTTAAGCTTTCTTTGTTTTCTCCCTTTACAACTTTACAGATGTATTTACATAACTATGGAATAGTATAGTAAATTGCATGTTGAGTATCTTGAGAATCTACAATTCATATTTCTGTAACAGTTGTTCCCTTCAGATTTATACTGCTTTTTCTCTACCGAAAGACATTCTAAATCTCTGATATTTTATATTTTTTTAAAATTTTTTTTCCTTTCGTCTTCTTCTATGAATCTGGTAATGGTAATATGGTATTTCCCTTTTTTCCCCGTTTATCCGCTTTTTTCCCTGTTTATCGCGATGATCTTCTTCAGATCTACCCTATGGCCGTTTTGCTTCCATTTTCTATTGGTCAGACATGGGTATTTAGTTGCAAGATGGAGAATCAGAGAAGAAGAGATAAGAGAAAAAAGACAGAGAAGAAGACAGTCAAGAAGAAGATAAGATGAAAAGCAGAGAATAAAAAAAGAAGAGAAGAAGAGAAGAGGATATTACCTGAACAGGTCCGACGAAGAATCACAGCACCACAGTCTGATGGAGAAGAGGAGTAGAGGACAAGCAGTCCAACGGTAACCGACAAACTGGGCAAATCGTGGGATAAAGGGTATTTATGTCATTATATGTAACTCTATTTTGAAAAGGATAAAAATGACTTTTTGATCCTTTTTGCTGGTATTGGACTAAGGGTATACCGGTCCATAAAGGTTTAGGGGGTAGTATGAGTAATTATCGTCAACTTATAGGTTGATACGTAGTAAGATTGGATTCCATGGGTGTTATGAGTAAATTACCCAAAATAAAAAAGAGAACAAGGAAGAGATCTTAATCCAAACTAAAATGACTTTTCTTTTTCTTCTGTTTCTTGCAGAGATAGTTGAGGTTGCGGACCTCCAAATCATCGAAGGTTGCAGAAGAAGTCGGGATTCATCCCAAGTTACCGATAAAAAAGAAGAAAGCTACTGCTTATTACGATTTCACAGGTTTACAAAATATACAGTGAATCTTGTCTCACCAATCTTATTCCTGATTTAGTACTGACCATTGGTTATATTCTTCGCCACTTACCGTCTATCCAATGCCAGTGGACAGTCTTAAGTTCAAATGTGAACTTGAGACGAGCCTGATCCATAAATTATACAGAGAATCTTAGATGGAGCATGTAAGGCTTATATGCATATGGGCTGCCCTAATTCAAGTTTGTTATAATGGTATTTTATGTAATTATTTTTTAAATAATTTTATATATAAAATAAATAACAAACAAACATTTTGTCCCAGGTTGGTTGCAAGGGAAACTAAAAGAAAGGAAAGTGAAAATTTTGTAACATAAAAAAGAAATTTGAATAAATATAACACAATATAATTGTATAAATTATTTAAATTTCTAATAATAATTAGTAATGATATTTATTAGATAGAAAATTTATTTTACGTTTCAAATATAATGGATTTTTTTGGTAAGAAAAAACCCATAACAACTTAATAACTAAATATAGAATAATTTAAAATTAATTATATAGTCATTTAATAGCATGTGTTGTAAAAATTATGAAAATTTATTTTTTAAATAAAAAAATTTCACTTCTTTTTCTTTTTAATTTCTTACCAATATGAAAGTTGTTTCTGACAGGAAAAAACATTAATTAAACCTTATCGTCTAAGTAAAGCTCCTGATTGGTATCTCCTGAAACAAATTGTATTTGTTACTCTCTCAAGCAACAATTACTTCTTCAGATTTTCCAGACCGGAGATTCAAAGATAAACTGCTAATCCCCATATGATTATCTGCTACACTGGTTCATGTTCTTGATCATATTTTCGTGTTTATCAACTGTTAATCCATATTTTTTTACCGAAAAAAGGGAAAAAAAGAAGAAGCTGTTAATCCATATTTTATATGCAAGGCTTTATAAAGAGTATAGATTATTCTTTGGTTTGTATATATTAGGGTTTGGAAAAAAAAAAAAAAGAGAAGGAATTCCCGTGTGGTTCGTTGGTCCGAATTCCGATTCATGCTTGCCATTTGAAAACCACGTGCAGCTTCATCGCTGTCCGACTCCTCCTGAATCCTGATACCTGATTCAACCTTTATTTCTGCTCTTCGTCCTTTTAATGCTTATCGCAACACCAACCCCTGGCACAAGGTAGCTTCAATCCCAAAGACTGAAGCGCAAGAATCAAGGGCGGTTTCTCTCGTTTGCAGTTCCACGGATAGATCATCTCTGTGACAATCTCTTTTTGCCTTTCTCACGCTATGGAAGACGAATCTGTTCTGTATCTGTAATTTAGTGTTTCCTTTTATTAAGAGAGGTTTCTCAGTTCTCACTCTTCCTTTCCTTCCCCTTTTTTCTTCCTTTTCACTTGCTTGTTCTAAGTTTAATTTGATTGTTGATAGTTGTATTTTGTTTAAAATCGAATTAAGATGATGGGCTCTGAGAATCAGGGCTACGAAGAGGCCCATCTCTTTGCATCTCGAGAAGAAATGGAGAGTCTCATTCTCGACGAGCCATCGAACGGGAAATCCTTCGCCGACTACCGCAGCGCCATGTCTTCCCTGTCTGATACACACCACCCGTTATCGCCGCCCACAGTCGTTGTCGCACCAAGCGACGATCCCTTATTCTCGCCTTCGCCGCGATTCAGAGAACATCGAAACCCTAATCTCTCCGATAATTCATATGTAGAACCTCCTTCTTACGCAGATGTTATCTTCAGTCCATTCGGCGACGAGGAGGGCGATTCGAACGGTGTCGAAAGCTTTTCCCCGGACTCGGTAAAATCAGGGAATTTGTCGAGGTCTGCTTCGTCGAGTTCTGAATACTTGAAGATTACGGTTTCCAATCCTCTGAAAGAGCAGGAGATTTCGAATTCGCTCGTTCCTGGTGGGAACACTTATGTGACGTATCTGATCACGACGAGAACCAACATGCCAGACTTCGGTGGACCGGAATTCAATGTTAGGAGGCGATTCAGAGATGTGGTGACCTTGGCGGATCGATTGTCGGAGTCGTACAGAGGGTTCTTTATTCCGCCACGGCCGGATAAGAGTGTAGTGGAAAGTCAGGTCATGCAAAAGCAGGAATTTGTGGAACAGAGGCGTGTGGCTTTGGAGAAGTACCTGTGTAGATTGGCAGCGCATCCGGTGATCAAGAAGAGCGAAGAGCTGAAGGTGTTCTTACAGGTTCAGGGTAAGCTTCCTTTGCCCACGACGACAGACGTGGCCTCGAGGATGTTGGATGGCGCGGTGAACCTTCCGAAGCAGTTGTTTGGGGAATTTGGGAATGTCGTTGCCCCGCATGAGGTAGTCCAGCCTGCAAAAGGGGGGAGGGATCTGCTCAGGATCTTTAAGGAATTGAAGCAGTCGGTCACTAATGATTGGGTTGGCTCGAAACCATCAGTGGTTGAGGAAGATAAGGAGTTTTTAGAGAAGAAAGAGAAACTGCAGGATCTCGAGCAGCAACTGAGCAACGCGTCACAACAAGTAGGTTAACTTCTCTCGTTCCTTCATTCTGTTTACTATCTTCTTTTGTATATTTCCTTTTTTTAGGAGCTTACCCAGTTAGTTTACCAGGCTGTATTTTTTACTTTTATTATTTTCAGGCTGAATCAATAGTGAAAGCTCAGCAGGATATTGGAGAAACAATGGGAGAATTAGGTTTAGCTTTCATCAAGCTAACAAAATTTGAAACGGAGGAGGCCGTGTCTAACTCCCAGAGAGTGAGAGCTGCGGATATGAAACGTGTGGCAACTGCTGCCGTCAAAGCTAGCAGATTCTATCGGGAATCAAATGCTCAATCAGTCAAACATTTGGTAAGTTATGATACTTTTGATAACAGTGGGATGATATATCATTGTAGATACTGAAATATTCAAAATATACAACCTTGATGCTCAAATATTCAGATGCCATTGTAGATACTGAAATATTCAAAATATATAATCTTGATGCTCAGATATTCGGTTGGTAACAACAACAATAAAAAATACTGTACATCGTATATGTTCAAGTATGAAGTTTTCAAACTTAGGTTGAAACTACTTGTTGTCACAAATGGGAATGCGCCTTTAATTGGATCAACTGAGACTAGTTCTGGGCCATTTGTCGCTTTTGCCTTTTTGGTTTTTTCTCTAGTCATTAGTAATTAGAATGGTCACCACAAGATGTAATTTTAGTTGAAGGATCTTGTAGATTTGATATAATTCACTTACCAATTGCACTGTCAATATTGCAGGACACACTACATGAATATCTTGGATTAATGTTGGCTGTCCACAGTGCATTCTCAGATCGCTCGAGTGCTTTGTTGACAGTACAGACTCTTCTATCAGAACTTTCATCCTTGCACTCAAAAGCTGAAAAACTTGAAGCTGCATCATCCAAAATATTTGGTGGTGACAAATCTAGAATTCGCAAAGTAGAAGAGTTGAAAGAAACCATAAAAGCTACAGAAGATGCTAAATGTATTGCTATTAGAGAATATGAACGCATCAAGGTAAAAGTTTATTTCTGATATTTGGCAAGGCATCTAAAAGTTTAAATCTGAGGCCATTTGGTGTCTGTTATAGACAAGTAGATATTTATAGTTAAGAATTCCGGAGTATTTTCAGCATAAGGTATTCTTGTTATATCTGTAATATATTGATGACTAAGTGGCATTGCTCCTGCTGTGATTTAATTGGGTTCAGTTCTGGAAACTGTAATTGAATCAGATGCTTGAGTCCTATATACTGTAACCTATATATGTTTAGTGGTTTGTTGTTTCTTGTATTAGTACCAGTTACCAAAAGTAGCAAAAATAGTAAATGCTAAGGCAAGTACATCACTTGTGAAGTTTACTGTTATTATAAAAAAGACACAAGGCTACTACTACATGGTGTATGATTTGGAAGTCAAAATTTCATTCTTAAGTACCTTCATTCTACACTAAAAAAGTATTCTATGCTTTCTAAAAGAATAATGATGCGGAAAACCACCATACAAATAATTCGCCATTATATTGGAGGATGTAGTTTAAAACTATTCCTTAAGGAGAGTTAGCAGTCTATAAGGCTCTCTTACATTATGAGATATGTAGTTGTTTGGTATGATTTATGGTACTTATTTATATTTAAAATAAATTGGTATAATCTAAAATCTACAAATAGGTTAGGTGTTTATCATTATTATGATAATCTATTATTATTTCTTTATGTCTAGTGGTATTAAATGGTTATTATTTATGACTCATATTTTATTATCATAAATGATTTATCATAAATAACTCATAAACATATATATATATATATATATATATATATATATATATATATATATATATATATATATATATATATATATATATATACTGTTTCAAATTAATCCCAGTGCAGAATAATATAATTCATGGTGTAGTCATAAGAAAGATGTTACTTAAGGCCATGATCCAGTTTCAGGCTTGCACTACTTCTTGGGTCAGACTATGAACACCTTGGATGTGATACCTACATGCTCTAGTTCTTGCCCAAGTATCCAGCCCATCCCCATGGTTACTAAAATTGGTGTGGGCACCAAGTCTGTGTTTGCTTTTTCTTGCCTGGAGTGATTCTAAGGGGTTTTGATCATTTTAGTTTTTAAGTGATTCGGGTTGGAATTGCATTTGGCACAAATTTTAGTGGAATGGTTCTTTGATTTGTTGCTCTTTCAGTGGTGGTTCCTTTGAATGGTTAATTTTTTGCTTCTCTGAGTGAGATTCACTTACTATCATTTTTTAAAATGAGGATAAATATGGTAGGTGCTTTTTTTTGTAAGGGTCGGTTGTAAGAATCAAACGAGTGCTTCCAGAAGAATTACTCTAGAAAATCAGAAGTTATCCTAAACAAAGACTCACACTGTTAAAAGCTAGATTCTGGTCTGATTAGGTTTGAATGTTTTTTGCCCAGCCCCTCTTCCTTATAAGACGACACCTTTTGTCCTTCCAATGGAAGACCCCCAAATCGGTTGGGCGACCAATCCTTGTAATAAATAAATAAATAAATAAAGCTAACTGGGATGATGTAAATTACAGAGGATTATTCCGGCTGCCAATATTTTTTTCTGGCCCTTCTACTTGCTTGTCAGTTGCCAACTCATACACCAGTTCATTTGGCACCCTAAGTCTCCAAGAAGGGGTGACAATCAACAACAACACTAGATAACGACATCATTTAGTAATGTGTCATGAAATGAGATGCTATTGTTGGAGTTCCTCTTGCCTTTTCATTGTGTCTATCCTTTCCTGCCTTGGTAAGAGTTGCCTGTGGGAATTGAATTATGATTGTGTTAAATTGGCTCTATACATCCACTAAAGGGGTGCTGTTTGGTTGAGCCTCCTGGCATAAGTTGGTACACCTCTGACCTCTTGAAAGTGATCCTCCTCTCCCAATATACATTTTACATATGTTCCTATATACTGACATTATATGTTTTGGACGGTGGAATACTTAAAAATTCTGTAGATAAATAAATTAACCCTCCCTTGATTGAATTATTTATGACTAGAAGTTGGAAGTATGACTTCAAATGATGTTATGAATGCAGGAAAACAACAGAAGTGAGCTTGAAAGGATGGACAGAGAAAGACACAATGACTTCTTGGCCATGTTGAAAGGGTTTGTAGTTAATCAGGTATTTCTTTTTTATCTTTTCCTGCCAAGGTTTCTGATGGTTGACCTGTTTGGGGGGTATGTAGATTTTATCAGATATTATGTGCTCCCTCTTAAAAGAGAGCAAACATTGTGCCAAAGTTAGTGTTGTTTGGGTACATCAATAGGTGAACTATTATGAAGAACTTAGCTAATTATTGTAGTATATTGTAGTAGACTTATCTTGATTTTCTTGAGATATAATGAAGTTGAAACCAATCACCAAAATGTTAGATGTCTTCAAAATGAAATGTTTACCACCTCTAAATCGAGAACTTAGCCCAGTTATCAAACATGTAGTCTGTCTATGTTGTAAGCTAGGTTTGGAATTTCGGTTTCGTGCCTGGTTGTGGCCAAACCATGGAAAAGAATTGTCAAGTTTCAAAATCAGTTTCAGTGGCCAATTTTTTAGCCCATTTTTTTTGTGTGATGCATTGT
The DNA here is from genome assembly GCA_028583415.1 of Protea cynaroides. NCBI lineage: Eukaryota > Viridiplantae > Streptophyta > Magnoliopsida > Proteales > Proteaceae > Protea > Protea cynaroides. The sequence continues at coordinate 19,188,022 of CM053266.1, forward strand.
TAACCTTCTTAACATTTACATTGAATGTTACAAAAAAAAAAAAAAAAAAAAAACCCAAATGGTATTTCTATGTCTTACTAATCTTACAATAGTATGTAATTTATGCTAGATCCTGAGGATTGTATTTAGAGTTAAATAGGCAGCATTTATTTATGACTAATATCATTTAAGTAAATGAAATCTACTTTTGTCTTTCATTTACTTAAGATATTATTCATAAATAAGCAAACACCCCCATTTGAATATAATAAAAATAGTCTAAAATTTAAATTCCAAAAGGTTAAAAAGTCAATTTTCTAGTTTAAGAATAAAAATTGAATTTTCTATCGTGGGGCAATTTTAAACTTTCAAATGCTATATTTTTTTCTCCAATTTAAAAATTCCATAAATCTTACTAAAGTAAAATATCACAAAAAACCAAGAGTCCATCAAAATAATCTTTTCTCTTGATGTCTAAATAATTATTTCCATTCAGATGACTTTAAACAACATTTGCATACTCAGAACAAGGTTTGACCAGAGCGTAACTCCTTCAATATAATTCGGATTCAGGTAATATCAGATTTTTTGGAAAGCTAGCATAATCAGCTTGGCACCAAATTTGAGCTTGCTTGAATCCGAATTATATTGAAGGAGTTACGTTTTGGTCAAACTTTGTTTGGAGTATGCGAATGCTGTTTAAAGTCGTCTGAATGAAAATAATTTTTGGACATTCAAACAAAAGATTAATTTGGTGGACTCTTGGTTTTTAATGATGTTTACTTTATAATAAGATTTATGGAATTTTTAGATTGGAGAAAAAAGCCAGCATTTGAAAGTTGAAAATCCCCCCGTGATCGAAAATCTAGTTTTTGTTCTTACTGGAAAAATTGACTTTTTATCCTTTTGGAATTTGAATTTTAAATTATTTTTATTGGATTCAAATGGTGGGTGTTTGCTTATTTATGAATAGTATTTTAAATATATGTTTATTTAAAGTTAATAAACATTTAATTAAATGATGTTAGTCATAAATAAGTATTGTGGGCTGTATACTGTCCCTCCTTTACACTGTTCCTTGTCTTACTACTTTGAATCTAAGGTTAGAGTACACCAAGTTTCGGGTCGAAACTTGATATTTTCTGATGTTTTTGAATCAAGTTTCGGCCGAAACTAGAGATTTTGACCAAAACATAGTTGAAACAGTGATTTTGGACCGAAATTTGGGACATTTTTGTTTCAACCTTACATTTTGAAAAACCGATACATTTCGGCCAAAATTTAAAACTGTGGTTGTAAGGTGATGCAAGTCAACTGGTTTGCCATAAAACCTTTAGGATCCATGATATAGGTTGTGTGGGGAAATAAGATAATCTTATGTTCCAATTGTGGACAGCTGGGCCTGATAAACTCTTGCTGAAGAAGTTTAAGCTAATTATTGGATTATATTCTACTAGACTTGATCACACTTTTTTGAGACATGATCAAGCTGAAGCCAATCTCCAAAATGTTAGTTTGTCTTCAAAATGTAATGTTACCACCTCTAAATCGAAATTTTAGCCCAGTTATCAAATATGTAGTCAGTCTATGGTTTAAGGTGAAACAAGACAAAACTGTTCTGCCATATAAACCTTTAGGATCCATGATATTGTCACATGGGGAAATAAGATGATATTTTCCTTTCCTGTTGTTGATGTTCTTATTTTGGGCCTGATGTCAAGGATTCATGTTGGTGGGGAAAAGAAGAAAAACCTGTGCTAGAAATGAGATGCATATAGTGTGTTCAGCGTTACTGATATTAGATGGGTAGTTGATCTTACCTAATACTGAATTTCATTTGGCATGGCTATATAAGATGCAATCACACACATTCTGTAGAATGGTTCAGGTAAAACCTGCAATCTACTTGTTGCCAAGTTTTCTCACTTGTGCATATCATGACCTCATGAAAGTGTCGTCATGGGAATGCAAATAGAGGTGTTGCGTGCAGGTTTTAGGTTTCGGTGCTGAACTGCACCCTTTTTCACTCTTATTCTTGGGAGGGGGTTGGATATGCAGAAAAGATGATGACATGATGTTATTGAGAAGAGAAGAATCCACAAAGAAACAGGATCCATCTGAAAAAACAGTCAAAATGAGCATGGCCTTTACATAGGAAAAGAGCTTAGTGAATTATCTTCCTGATGATTACATGGGTATTCCTTTAAACTGAATCAGTGGAAAAACTCACTGATGAGGGATGGAATCCCAATCAGTCAGAAACGTATTGAATGGATAAAACCAGAATATAAACAATAGCAATACCAGAAAATCTAACCCTACAATGCAAACCAGATTTGAAACAATAAGTGGAGAATAATATGATTAACACAATAATATAAAAGCAATCCGACAGTCGGAATCTGAAATATGGACAAGTTTTTAGGGGACTAGGAATGGGGTATGCATGCAAGTGTTTTTTTCAGCAGAAACTAAAAGTCAAAGATCTGACCAGTGGATGTTGTTCAGATTTGGACCAGAGTAGTCAATTAGGACACGCCAGGCATATCCAAAACTGAAAGGAGTTTAATGGTTCGATGATTATATCTTAAACAATCATTAAACTGATAAGACTCTTGATTACCAATATCGACAGCAACATCCATAGCATAGGAGTGAGATCTGTTTATGAAATTAAAAATACAATTCAATGGGCAGATGGTTACGTTTAAAACATATTTGATGCTAGTAACTGATGAGACATTAATGCATGAACAAGGTCGACAGTGATTAGATTTAACAATCAACAGAATATGATCTTAATTTACAGTAACAGATCAAAATTAAATCCAATAATATTGATGAATGGCAGCAAATAACAAGGGTTAACCTAAACCCGAGAGTGACTGAATTGGAGATTAACAACAGTTCATAGCAGTAGTTAATGTACTCCATTAATGGCCAACTTGAGATCAGCAAGTATTATGAAGAACACAAATCTGAGACCAAGTATTTGCCGCAACCAATTGAAACATTAATATATTAGATCTGAAAACTAAACTGAAACAGAAACATACTTGTTGATGGTGATTAGAGAGCAAGATAGACAGATATGGACCTATGCTTCACAACTAGGAACTCGATTGACTTCCTATCAATCCTACTGGCTTCTCACTAGTGCAGCTGAGTCTCACAACCATTTAAATGAATCCCACAGTTGAAGAAGGCAATAGCTAACAAACTTCATTATCAAATTCGTATCTAGGGCTGTAGCCCCTTACAAACCTATATAGAAAACTTAAAAGAGAAGCAAACTAGTCTTAAAACTCCTCTAGACAAATAACTTACCTTGAGGTAGTTTATTTGTACTAAAACTCGACCTAAAATAAAGGAAAGGAACTTAAAACAACTTAAACAACTTAAACAACTTAAAAACACTAAAAGGCTAAGAGCATTATAATTTTTATCAAACTAGATAGACTACCAACTAGATAAAGACTTATGTAACTACACTTGGGTTGCTGATAATGTAATTCTGTACCTACCTCCTACCTATACTTTAGGACCATTAAAGTGGCTTACTGATGTGGCCGGGGTCAGAAAGTTTGAATTCATTCACTAATGGGCAAACCCAATAACAAATTAGGATTCTTTTGGGAAGGAAACAGAAGTTAGGATGTGAAGGGAATTTGGAATTATTTAGCTGTGGTAGTGTGGGTATTAATATAAAATTAGGATAGCACTAGAATAAGGGTTAAAAGGGTGGGGTGGAAGGGGAATTCCATAGTTAATTATGTTATATGTGGGTGGGGCAAGAGGTTGTTTTCAACCTCACGACTACCAGCAGCCGACGGCAACCAGAAGTATTCCAAGTGTTAGATCTCTTTTGAACCAAGGTCTTTCAAGCTGAGATTCCAGGAGAAGGATTGCAGACAGCAGTCCTATTGATTCGGAGTGGTGACCGGGTCAATTAGAACAGTCCGAGTCCTAAACAGCCTCCTCCCGTGGGATAGAGGAAATGAAAGTCAGCCCAACCAACCCTCGCTTGATTCCGCTGACCTATGCTCAGAGAATTTCAAAATCTTTATCCAATTTGATGGATAGATTACTGCTCCAATAACCAAGCATTAAAGTGGAGGTAAGTTGCTGAAATTAAACCTGGCAGGACTTGTTGCAGATTTGAATAATTTGATTCTTACAAAAGGGAAGTCCGTTGGGTTTGAATTCCTAGGGTGTATGTCGCCCAGGAGTATAGAACTGGTCCCCAAAATAGCAGCCCTGAACATTGAGACCTGAATGAGTTCGATTCAAAAGGAAGATTGCTAGTATTGGGAGGGAACTTACTGGGAAGGGAAGAACCCAACTAGGGGAGAGAGATCAACAAGGGAAAGGGAGAGAGCAATGAGGGAAAGAGAGAGAACCACAGTTCTTAGGTGGGCAAGGCCATGCAGGCAACACAAAATCAAATCCAATTTTCATTCCGTTTTCCAATCTGAAATTCAATCGATAATTACATGGATATATAAGAGAAATAGAAAGGCTTCAAATAGAAAACTAACTCTTATCTCCTATGGCTAACTACAACCTCCTTTAAAATAAAATTAATTACATGATAAATAAAAGCACTAAAAATAGGAGTCCATATCTGTCTCTTCTTGTGGGTCCCAACTCAAACAAAAACTTACGTGTTGATAGTGATTAGAGAGAAGAGAGATAAAAGGATATGGACCTAAGCTTCACACTTAGGAACTAGATTAACCTAGCACAGCGGAGTCAAACTATTAAACTGAATCCCATAGTTGAAGAAGGCAGAATCCAATAAACTTCATTATCAAATTCATATCTAGGGCTATAGTCCCTTACAAACCTATGGAGAATACTTAAAACAAGGACCAAACTAGTCCTAAAACTCCTCTACATTATAATAAACCTGATGGCATTGGGGGGTTTTCAACACATTCAAATCAATTACTCCTCTTTGCTACAAGATCTTATCACAGTCCAACCCAAATTTCATCTTTAACAACAAGCAAGAATTATTGATTTAGACCAATAATTCCCCAATTTCAAATCTGACTGTAAGAATGCTTTAAAATTTGGGATCCTTGATCCTTAGGATATGAAGAACAATATTCCAGAAGATGAGCTTGATCCAACAGATGGGATCAAACCAATCTTGCCCGTAGGTCTCAAACATGTATTTTAACAGAACCAGAATTGTATAACAGTAGAAAAAATTACTTATCTCAGAATCCAGCCATTGGAAGGTTTTCAAACTTAGAGGAGAAGTACTCTCGGTTGTGCTTGATAACATACCCAAATTTGAAGTTGATCCAACCATGGATGTAGAAGTTATGAATTTTCGAAAAAAACTATCATCTGAAAATGGGAATGAACAGAATAGGAGTTTCGGTTGAGTCTCACAACCGTGGGATACTCAACCAGAATTTTTTTAATAAAACTCTGGCCAACTCTGCTGTCAGCATCTTCTTCTTCTTTATTTATAATGCTAAAAGGAAATACAAAAGATAGAAGGACTGGTTCCAAGAAGGGAATGTTCAAAAATAAAAAGAGAAATTTTCCCTTATAACTTTTAGGAAAATTTCCAAAACAAATAACTTCTATGACTGACTCATATGATAACTAATCTTAGGAAACAAAACAAATTTAGGAAACAAAACTAATGATTAATTTTATGGAAATAAATCTAACTTATTGAATTTAGGAAGAAGACGAAACTTTCTAAAAATTCTGTTAGTATTGCATGAACAGTGTTTCTGGTTGTTGGTTCGATTTTGGCATTTTCCTTCCTTTGGTCTTTTGTGTAACTTGGATTGCATCAATACCTTGAAGGTAGTTTATTTGTTCTAAAACTCAACCTAAAATAAAAGAAAGTAACTTAAAACAACTTAAAACACTTAAAAGCAATAAAAGACTAAAAACATTCAAAGTTATCCAACTAGATAAAGACTTATTTCACTAGACTTGGGCTGCTAACACATCAATCCTGTACTCCTACTTCCTACCCATAGTTTAGGCTCGTTATAGTGTCCCATTACAATGAAACCCTTGGGTCCAAAGGCTCAACATACATATTTTTAGTTGGTTTATCGGGAAAGGGGAAGAGGCATCCCAGTGGTTCTATTTCTCTCTTCCTTTCGTTTTATTTTAGTCTTTAGCCTTTTTTCCCTTCTAGGGTTGTTTACGTTTGTTTCTATATATATTGGATGGGTAAATTACAATTGGGGTACCTAATGTTTGAAGAAAGGATGTTTGGGAAATTATAATTACTCTAGCTTAATAACCAATTAAAAGTTTACAAAAATATCCCTTACACAAATCTACTTTTGATGGAGTCTTATGCTTCCACTCTTGGACACGTTAGCTTTCTTCAGTGTATGAACAACGGCAAATGCTATTGAGCAGACAAGAAGGCCATGAGGAGGAGCTTTATCAAGGCAGAGAGTGGGCTTTTCATATGGGTTTGTTGGTCGTCATTGCCAACACCGGATTTGCAGGGCCTCAATGTGGCCATAGAGTTTGGGGTTGCCAATGAAGGAAATGCTGTTGAAGGAAGTATACTTACTGGTGCCGGGAACCAAACCGAAGAGATTGTTGTAGGAGAAATCCACTTAATACAAGCTTTGCATTGTTGATATTGATACAGTATGCTCCCAATGAGATGATTCATTGAGAGATTTCGGTAATTTAATTGGTTGCGGCTGAGATCGATGAATGTCAGCAGCTTGCATTGGCTGATTGCAGTGCTATTGGACCAGAGAACCTGTTGTTGCTGAAATTCATCTTGGACAGCTGATGTGACTTTCCTATTTCCGGCGGAATGCAACTTGAGAACATATTACCATTGAGAAGGAGCTTCACCAGAGCAGTTACCTATGGAAGGAGGATAGATCCCGTGAGCTACCAAAATACAACACGAAGGCCATATTTGTACGCAATTCTGATTCTGGATTCTAGTTGAGAATCGGAATCACTTTGTTGATTGTCACACCTGAACCTGTAATCTAACATGAGAATTTCATACCATCTATAAAAAATATCTAACATGAAAATTGCTCCAAGTTTGGAATTGGGCAATAGGTTGGTATTAGATTATATCATGGCAGTTCCATCTATCATTTTATTGTGAAAGACCAGATCAGTCCGTTCTGCCACAAGTACCTCCATATTCTGCTGAGTAGAATTCGACAATGGATTTGAGTCAGTGATTTGAAGACTTCCTTTCCTCGGTCTTGATTCGCGTAGAAATTCAGGAACTATCACTATGATACTAGTTACATCAACTATTGAAGGTCATTAGTAAATCCCATATTTTGTGTTTTGTGTAGGTTAGAGAAGGATGAGAAACTGGATCCTAGAATCTCTTTAGAATCAGAGAATCAGAATCCCATTCAAACATGGCCTGTCTCATGCTCCATGGAAAATTATAACAAGGGAATCCTAATTTATCTTAATAAAAAAGAAGAAGAAAGAATTCAGAGCTTTGGCAAGATTTGAGGAAACCTTATGCATCTTATCATGGTAAGAGCCAACTCGATTCGATTTGGCATTCCTTTGATGCAGTCCAAGAAGGTCCAAGGCCCAAGCTTAAGTTGGTAATGGACCAGCCCAAAGAACCAGTCGGAACTGGTCCATTGGACCAGCCCAAAGAACCAGTCGGAACTGGTCCATTGGACCAGCCCAAAGGCCAAAGAACTAGCTGAACACTGTTCACATGAACAGTGCCAACATATTTCTTTCTTATTTTATTATGTTATTTAGTTATCTTAGAGTTTGTTTCCTAAATTGTTTTAGTTGAATCTAGAAGGAAGATGCAATCAGGTTTTCTTGATCTGATTTCTCTTTGGGCGGAGTCAACAGGATAGTCATTTTTCGAGATCTTGTGGTTTCTTTTGTAGTGGTCGGATGGCTCTCAAATATAGATATGTTATCATGCATATCCCAAAGGCCTTTCCCTCCAAATTTGAGCCCTTTCTATTGGCTGGATCTCAAGATAAGTGAGTTTTTCTATAATTCTATAATTCTGATTCTGTTAAATGCCTGTTTGAGACCTATGGGCAAGATTGGTTTCGATCTCACCCGTTGAATCAAGCTCATCTTCTGGAGTATTGTTTCTTATATCCTAAGGATCGAGGATCCCAAATTTTGAAGTATTCTTACAGCCATATTTGAAGTTGAGAAATTATTTGTTCAATTTCAATTACTCTGGTTTGTTGTTAAATGTTAAATTTGGGTTTGGACTGTGTAGAGATCCTGTAGCAAAGAGGGATTTATGAATTGGATGTGTTGAAACCCTTATTGCTATCATGCTTTTTTCTTTTTCTTCCCCCTTTTTTTGGGTATAGTTGGGGGTGGCAATGGGGAGAAGTTGCTTATAGGTAGTTATCTTGAAGCTCCACTTATGTGAGCTTGGGCAGGTCGGAGAGACCTTCGGAATGGAAATAGTGAGAAAGTTCTTACCCATCTGAATGGGCTGAGCGATTCACATCGCCTCAGCAATTCTGGAATTATACGAAGACCCTCAAGGCAATCAGCGCCTCCAGTTGATTGCCAGAACAAAACTATCTGGTGACAGATTCCCAGTCAGCTTGTTCGATGACAAATCGAGGAGCTTAAGCTTACCGTTCCTTCCAAGTCCTTGAGGAATCCTTTCATGAAATTGTTCTCCCAAAGTTGCAAGACCTCCAACTCTGGAAAATCACCAGTGAAATAGAGGATCGCCCGGTGCCAATTATTCCTTAACAATTCAACATTGTTATAATTTTCAGTTCCACAAAAGCTTCCGAAATGTCACTAGCGAGCATATTATTGGTGATCCATCAATCTTTGCTTTGACAAAGCTCCTCCGCTTGTATGTTCGATAGCTTTTGTTGTTGCTCGGTCATTGAGGAAAGCTAACGAGTCTAGGGCGTGGAAGCATAAAATTCCATCGGAGGTAGATTGTGAGGGATATTTTTGTAAATTTCCAACTGATTACTAAGCGGGAGTAATGTTAACCTTGTTTGTAACCCCAAATGTCAAATATAAAACATAAGGTACCTCAAACATTCTTTTCTCGAACATTGGGTACTTAAGGTGTAATTTACCCTATATTAAATTGAATGTAAAGAGTCGATATCATATTGAGACTCCGAAAGTTACAGCAGTTTCTCCATCTTCTTTCCATCTCTTCTCTCTCCATTCTTTCTCTTCTCTATAGAATATACATGGTATCAAAGCAAGATCTCTGAGAACTCTTGATCGTGCTCGATACTTATTCCGTTGTTCCCTTAACTTTGATCGTTACCTGTCCAAACCTACAGTTTGCATCTATAAGCAAGAGGGGGTGAGATCACCCCCTGTTTTTCGATTGAAAAATATGGATTGATGGCGGTGGCTGGATCGATTGCTATTGATAGTTTCCTTTAGGCGGTAGTATGTAGAGTCGATTGCTGATATCGAGCTTTGCTTATTGATTGAATGCTGATTTGTGAGCTATTGATCGATTGTTGCATCGAGTTCTGATTCGTGATCTGGTTCGAGATCTGGTTTTGGTTGGTGATCTGGTTTGTGATTGAATCAAATCGATTGATGAATGAAGATCTGATTTGTGATATGGTTTGCTGAATCGAGTGCTGGTTTGTGATCGTGATTAAATCTAGTGGGTAGCATTGATTTTATGGAGGGATTTTCTGATCAATTTTTTTGGAGAAGAATTTTTCTAGTGGTACTTTCTGAAATCGATTTTTGATACTGTCTGATTCTTTACTTTTGATTTTCTGGTTCGATTGTTGAAATCGATCTATGGAGTTCTTCTTGCCTCTTGATTGGCAGAACCTGAGTGTATTGATATTTTTTTTAAAAAGTTCCCTTTTTGCCTCTCGGTTGGCTGAATAGAGTGTTAAAATCAATTTTTCATGGAGTTGCTTTTTGCTTCTCGATTGGCTGAATTGAGTGTTACAACTTGATTTTTCTGATTTGTCGTTTCAATGTCTCAATCCCAGTTTACTGTGACTGACGTGTCTTCTTCCCATCGGATTACAGAGAAGAAATTGGAAGGACTTAATAATTTTCAGCAATGGCAGAAAATTGTTAAGCTTGTTTGGACAGGATGAGATCAATAGTCACTTAATTTAGACAAAGTCTAGCACAGACACCACAAGGGACACTGCTGATGCCTGAATTTTGGGGCAGTTATTAAATTCTATGGATAACTCTATTCTGGTGCTGGTTACTTGTTTTGATACTGTGAAGGAAAATGAGATTATTTGGATGTTTTATATTTGGGTCACAGCAATTTATCTCGAATTTAAGAGGTGTCACAGGAATTTTATCGGGTGGATCAGAAGGGTCACCCTCTCAACTAGTACATTGCTCAGTTAAGGTTCAAGTACTTTGTTCCTTTTGTTGATGCTTTTTCAAGGGTTAATTGGATTTATTTAAATGAAAAGTTGCTTTGAATTATTTTCATTCTTTTGTGCCTTTGTTCATGAAATTCATACTCAATTCCAAACCACGATTCGTATTTTTCGGAGTGATAATGCTAAGAAATTTTTATGGGGTCAGTTTTCTCAGCCTATGGCTGCACATGGTATGGTCCATTAGTCTTCCTGTCCCGATACCCCACAACAGAATGGTGTTGCGGAAAGGAAGAATCGCCATTTAATGGAGGTTACTTCGGTCCCTTTGTTTTGAAACGACGGTGGTCAAGTCTTTTTGGGGTGATGCTGTTTTAATTGCGTGATACCTTATTAATCACATGCCTTCTTATCTTTTAGGTGGTTCTATTTCTCATCCTTTTTTGTTTTCCTGTGATCCTTTATTTGTGCTTCCTTGTAGGGTATTTGGGTGTGTTTGTTTTATTCGTGATTGTTGTTCTGGTCTCTCTAAGTTGGATCCTAAAGCTCTCAAGTGATTATTTGTGGGGTATTCGTGTACTCAAAGGGGTTATCGTTGGTTTTCGCCGGAGTCCAATAAATACTGTCACTGCTGATGTTTCTTACTTTGAGTTAGGACTGGTCATTTGTCATGTCTAAGTTGGATGATGATCTGCATACATATATCGTCAGCACTCTGTTTAGCAGGTACAACCTCCTCCACCAGTCATCCAATAGGTTTATAATTGTCATTCTCGGGTAGATCCTGCGCCTCTAGCTTCTCTCTCCCTACCGCTTCTTCTTCGCCTATTGACCTTGCCCCTGAGATAAGTATACATTCTTTTGACCTTTATATACCTATTGCTCATCGTAAGGGAGTTTAAAGTTGTACTCAACATCCAATTTCAAATATTCTATCTACATTTAGTTTCTCTTCATCATTCCATTCTTGTTTTTTGTTTTTCTAGTCGTGCTCAGCTTGACCTAACAGCTTATCACTTCTATTCCTCATTTGTAAGGCCTGACCACTTTTGAGTGTCACTCCCTTCCTAAGTCTAGTGCATAGGCATTATCTAGTCCTAGCTGGTGGACAGCTATGGAAGAAGAGCTTTTTTCTTTGGAGGACAATCACTTGGGATCTTGTGTCCTGATCTGTGGGAAAGACTGCTATTGGTTGTCATTGGATTTATGTTGTTAAGGTTAACCCCTCTCTTGCTCGTTAGAAGGTTCGACTAGTCACCAGGGGGTATGCATAAGCCTATGGTGTCGATTACCTGGACACCTTTTCTCCGGTGGCCAAGCTTGTTTCGGATCAGATTTTGATCTCTCTAGCTATTGCCCATCACTGGCCACTGCACCAGCTTAATGTGAAGATTGCTTTCTTACATGGTGACCTTCATAAGGAGGTCTATACATAGTTGTCAAGGCATCAAGGCGAACCAAGGCGATGGAGGCCTGACTGGGCGCCTAGGGACCAAGGCGCCCGCCTAGGCGACCAAGGTGCCCGCCTAGGCGACCAAGGCGCCCGCCTAGGCGACCAAGGCGCCCGCCTAGGCGACCAAGGCGCCAATTTTTCAAGGCGACCCAAGGTAGCCTGGGCGCCTAGGCAGCGCCTTGACAACTATGGGTCTATATGGAGCAACTGCCTTGTTTTATTGCTCTGGGGGAATCTGATATAGTGTGTAGGCTCAAAAAGTCATTGTATGGGTTGAAGCAGTCTCCTTGGGCATGGTTTAGTCGTTTTAGAGAGGCTATTCTTAGTTTTGGCTTATCCCATTGTGAGAGGGTTCACTCAATGTTTTATCGACTATCTTTAGGATTAGGAAGGATTTTCCTTATTATATATGTTGATGACATAATGATTACAGGAGATGATAGTACAAGTATCGCGAGTTTAAAGAGTCATTTACAACAACAATTTCATACCAATGATTCGGGCCACTTGAAGTATGTTTTGGGAGTTGAGGTGGCTCAGTCAAGAAAAGGTATTCTCTTTCCCAATGGAAATACGTTCTGGATTTGTTCATCAAGACAAGGATGTTAAGTTCCAAGCCTGTGGATACTCCAATGGATCATAACATAAAACTTACAGCTGATGATAGTGATGTTCTAAGAGATCCTGAGAGGTATAGCAGATTAGATGGCAAGTTGAATTATCTCACTGTGACTCGACCAGATATAGCCTTTCTGGTTAGTTTTGTGAGTCAGTTTTGATCTTTTCCCCGGATGCCTTATTGGGATATTGTTATTTGTATTTTACGGTATCTCAAAAGACGCCAGGCCATGGCATTCTGTACTCTAATCATGGACATGGATATATTGAGGGTTTTTTGGGTGCTGATTGGGCCTGTTCTCCTATTGATTAACGATCTACTACTGGGCCTTGTAATTTCGTTGGCGGAAATCTTGTCTTCTGGAAGAGCTAGAAGTAGACTGTAGTTGTTCAGTCCAATACAGAGTATGAATATCATGCTATGGCACATGTCAAATGTGAGTCGATGTGGGTTAAGCAGTTTTTAGTTGATTGGTTTTCCGCACGAGTCTTCTATGTAGCTATGTTGTGATAACCACGTTGCCATTCATATTGTTTCCAATCTTGTGATTCATGAGAAAATGAAACATATTGAGGTCGATTGTCATTTTGTTCATGAAAAATTTCTGCAAGGGATTATCTCTCCATGTCATGTTTGTACGGGAGAATTTGCTGATGTGTTTGCTAAGTCTCTAGGGAGTGGGAGAATTGCCTATATTTGTAACAAGCTGGGTATGATTGGCATATATGCTCTAGCTTGAGGGGGAGTGTTATTGGGTTTATTAGGAAATGGGGAGAGGAAAGGTACTAATTCCGATGGCGATATTTCTCTCTTCCTTTCTTTTTATTTTTACTCTTTTACTTCTTTGCCCTTTTGGGTTTGTTTACATTTGTTCTCTATATATATTGTATTGAATGGTGAATCTCAATGCATTGTTGAGACTGAAAATTACAGCTGTCTCTCCTTTCTGTCTCTTCTCTCTCCATTCTTCCTCTTTTCTCTTTAAAATTTATACTCATAACCCAACCCAAGGTTTATTTCCCCAAATATAAGCACAATTATGTGTTTTATCTGTATCTCCCACTCTAGGCCAACTTCTGGAACGCACCCTTACTTGGAATATGACATGTGCCGAGTTGATGCTGATGCAGAATACCAGGGGAGGTAAAAAATGAGGCTATTGAATTGTGACAGAGGAGATGTTAATTAGAGAATAGAAAGATAGAGAGTATTAAAACGATAAACAAAAGGAATTTTGTTAATCCATACAAAATAACTTCAATGGAGCTTACTTTTCTGTCAGTTTTTTCGTTTTAAGTGATGTTGGGCCTTCTATTTAGAGAAATCCTTGCATAACGCTGGTATATTACTCATATCTTGTTCGTTTTAAGTGATGTTTGGTCTTCTATTAAGAGAAATCATTGCATATCCTTATAGGGGTATTTTCCATCCAAAGTATTGACCTTGTCTGGACAAACTAACTGTTGTTGCAGGAGGTCCCTACGTGTGCTGGGACCATTATATTCGTATTTGGTAGATACACAATCCATTCATATTTTGTATTTTAACAGCTGATGAAAATTATCACTTCTCTGTATAACTGTTCTTTGAGCACATGGTTTTCATTTGATTCATAGAAACCCTCTTATAACATTCATTCTATGGCCTAAAAAAAAACAGAGGAACAATGTTAATTTTTCTCTGGAGTTTTATTAGGGTTTCTTTCCTTACTATGAGGATGTCAATATTGTGTTTGTTCTGCAGGTCGGTTATGCGGAGAAGATAGCGAATGTGTGGGCAAAGGTTGCTGAAGAAACAAGCACGTATGCCAAAGAGAGAAGTTGAAAGTGTGACTGTACATTTTGTTTTGGGATTCTTTTCAATCTTTTTCCTTCTTCTTAATTTCATTCCCCCCCTCCCCATCCCTGGGGGTATTGCAATTTGTGTACACTAGTAGGAAATAACTGCCCTTCCATCATAATAATGAGAGCACTTGGTAGAATATTTTGAAATCCATTGTTAGTTTGGTTTGTATGTTTGAAATGAAAAGGGTTAGTTTACACCATTTTTTCCTTGCAAGGGGTGCTTGTTTAACATTCTCAACTCCTAACGATGGACTTCCAAAATCCAAAATCGAGGTGGACTGAAGCTTATAGGAAGCATGGGATCACTTGTTCCTGTGGAAAACATTATAGTAATGAGTGTGTGATGCTATTACGCTAAAATCCACCCTCATCGGCCACCTTGAATCCGTTAATATAGATCTTTCTCCCAAGCAATTATATTCTATTGATTGATGGGAGGAGGATCTGCATGTTAGTTGAGCATAATGTAATCTTATATTCTAATGGAAAAATAGGAGTACAGGGAGACGGGTAGTCGATCATTTAAAGGGAGAAGAGGGTTGTATTTCAGAGAGGAGAGAGAAAAGAGGGATAACCAACCAAATAAATAATCTTTGTTGCCATCTTTATCCGGTGATTTTGGTTTAGTTCTGTTATTGTTAGTATCATGAGATTGAAGGCTCACTGACCCTGACCCTCCTCCCTCCTGGAATTTTTTTTTTATATTATAAAATAAGGTTTTTCGTTGTTTGTGTTTAATTTAAAATGTACAAAAATGCATCGAGATAGTAAGAAAATTGTACGTGCTTTGAAAATGTTACAAAGAAAACAAACAGGACCTAATTGAAAATCAGGTGTAGGTCTCCGATAGCCTAAAATCAAAATTAATCATTACTGTTCCAATCCTCAACAAGCTACCTTTTGGCAGTGAGAAGAGCAAGCAAGAACTTTATTATCAAAAGCCACTGTTGCCTTACGAGTTTTGATTGATTGCAAAGGGACGAATCAGCGAGAAGGCAAGTTGAAGATTTCAAAATTAAATTTTTTTTTTTTTGTAATCATTACTGCACATGTTATTACATGACTATATAACAAACTCCAAATCATTCCATATTTAGTTATTAGTTTATTTTGCATTTAAATCCCTTGCATATTTGAAAAGTAAAATAAATTTTACATCTAATAAGTATTATTATTAGGTAACTTATACAATCATATAGCTATAAATGTTCATTTTTTAAATTTGAAATATTTTTCTTCCCTTCCCTTCAACTGCCTTTGCAACCAAATTGAGCCACATTGATTAACAAACCCTTAGGTAACAAGTAAGGTCTAACAAACTGAATGAAAGAAATTGTGTCAGTCTCTATTCCATCATCACCAGTTAATGTGAATCAGTTCATAATTGCTATTCCATATATATCTATTCCATCATCACCAGTTAATGTGAATCAGTTCATAATTGCTATTCCATATATAAGCCATTTTTTCCCCTTCATTGAGAATCACACCATCTAAAACTAGAAGTACCTTAATTAAAGTATTAAATTCTATAACAGAACTAACTAAGAAGTATAGATCTCCCCCTGCTTTTAAACTCTAAACGTGGACAAAAAAGGGAATTAGGGAGGAAAAAAAAATATACTATCATTCAAAAAACAAATTGGAAGAAACATATTTACATACTACAACATAAGGTCCAGAGGACTCAAAATTCAAGAATAAAAGAATCATGAACTACTACTACTCTCTCATACTTCCTAGTTCGTGCTATAGTAATGCATAACCTGTTCTAAGTTATTCACTTGTTGATGGCACTGCAGCACCATCATCACCTGAGCTTGCACTGGCTGTAGCTAGTTCTGGTTTTATCTCTTCCAGTTGCTGAAGCACTTGCAGGACTTCTGGCCTTGCAGCTGGTGAAGGGTCGACACAATGCAGAGCTAATTTCAAGGTGTTGAGCAACTCATCACTTGTGGTTGATGCATCCCTCATCAGCTCCAGGTCAAAGACCTCATTAGTCCATTCCTCCTTAACAATAGATGCCACCCATTGGGGTAAATCAACACCATTCATTGCTTGGCCTGGTGACTTCCCTGTAAGAAGCTCCAATATGATCACTCCAAGGCTGTATACATCTGTCTTTGTATTGGCCTTCTTCAACTTTGAGAGCTCCGGTGCTCGGTAGCCTAGGGCGCCTGCCGTGGCAATCACATTGGAATTAGCAGCAGCGGTCATGAGCCGAGAGAGGCCATAATCTGCAATCTTGGCATTGTTGTTTCCATCCAGCAGAATGTTTCCTGAGGTCAAGTTCCCATGCACAATGTTCTCATGTGTGTGAAGGTAGTTCAAGCCTCTTGTTGTGCCCATGGCTATGTTCATCCTTGTTGGCCAATCGATCGATGTGTCCGGTCCTCGAGCTACACATAATTAGAAATGATCAGATATGGACAGAAAATTTTGGTCAATTTAAGCTTAAAAGGAAGGTTACTTACCATGGAGGAAAGATGCAAGATTCCCTTTAGGCATGAAATCAAACACAAGAAGCTTTTCTCCTTTGGGTCCTAAGTAATAAGCTCTGAGAGCTAAGAGATTTGGGTGTCTAATTTTCCCCAATGCATTCACTTCCACTTCAAATTCCCTCTGACTCTTGGCAATCTTCTCCCTCAACCTCTTCACTGCAACTTGATTTCCATCCTCTAAGGTTGCCTTATATGCGGTCCCATAAGTACTCTTACCCATTATCTCAGCTGTTGCACACAAAAGATCATCTGCTGTGAATACTGACGGCCCATCAAAGTGGACTAACTTCCCTCCTGCTTCTCCCCCTGCTTCAACTTCAGTTCCCATGGCAGGTGCACCTTTCTCACCTCTTGAGGCCGCAGCAGCGGTTCCAACCGTCTGACCATTAGTTGCTTTCGAAGCAGCCCTTTTCCGGATCAAACAACAGAGCAAGATACAGCACAATAAAAGCAAAATTGCGAGGAGAACTCCGGCAGCTATGAGAATTATATCTTTGGTACTCAGTTTACGGTGGTGGGGGGGCTTGGAAGTCTCTGATGATGGTGATGGAGCAGCAGCAGAAGGACAAGGGTTTGAAGCACTGTATCCACAAAGTTGAAGGTTCCCAACAAAAGAGGTCGAGTTGAATTTTTCGGATAGGAGAAGGGGAACAGGACCAGAGAGGTTGTTGTAGGAGACGTTGAAAATTTTTAGATTGGTAAGATTGGCTAGAGAAGCTGGAATTCCTCCTGTGAGTTTATTGTGGGATAAATCAAGTTGGGTGAGGCTGGAAATGTTCCTAATAGAAGCTGGTATCTGTCCCCTGAACTGGTTTCTACTCAGGTTGAGAATGGAGAGATTCTGTAGTCTGTTCACATCTTCTGGAATTTGATTGTCTAGTCTGTTGCCCTCGAGACTCAATTGAACAAGGGAGGAGAGATTGCAGAGACTAGCAGGAAAGCTTCCTTGAATGACATTGTTGGACAAATCTAGTGTTTGGAGTCTTGAAAGACTCCTGATTTCACTGGGTATGGTTCCATTTATCTGGTTATTACTCAGAGAAATCTCTTCTAGCATACTCAACTTGCTCAAAGAAATAGGAATGCTTCCAGAGAAAGAGTTATGGTCAAGGGTCAAGGACTGAAGCTGATAATTCTCTTTGGCTCCTCCCCAATTATCAGGAATAAAACCAGAGAGATTGTTGTATTGTAGAGCTAGGAAGGTCAGAGAAGGGGAGCTGGTGATTGCAGCTGGAATCGAACCTGTCAGAGAGTTGAAGCTGAGGTTGAATCTGTAAAGCTTGGTAGAGTTGGCGAGACTAGCAGGGATTGTTCCAGTAAGAGAATTGTTACTAACATCCAGAGTCTGTAGCAAAGGACACGAACCAAGTGAAGGAGGGATTGAACCTGCAAGTCTATTGTTAAAGAGAATAACTCCTCTCAGATTGGGAAGGAACCCCAGAGAAGAAGGAATCATACCCCCAATGTTATTGTCATGGAGGCTAAGCTTTCGAAGTTCTGGTAGTTGGCCTATCTTCTCTGAGATTCTGCCACCCAATCCCTTCCATGGAAGTTGGATCAAAATCACCTGTCCTTTCACGCACTTGATCCCTATCCACCCTCCTGAACAAGCTCCATAGCCGCTGTCATTCCAGCTCCTCAAGACCCGTTTAGGATCGATTAAATCATGCTTAAAGGCTTGAAGAGCTTCGTAATCCGCCTGAGTGACGACGACCCCATCCCATTCTTGACTCGAGACAGAGACGGATTGGAAACTTAAAGCGAGTAGTTGAAGAAGCAAGAAGAGGATAAACTTGTTCGGGAGCCCAAAATGCAGAAATGGGTTTTTGCAGGATGACTGACTCTTCCATTTCTCCTTCTTTTTACTAGACATCCGACAATAAGCAGCAGTTGTTTTCTTCAGAAGTTGCAGAAGCTCTAATGGGTATCTACTGAGTTCACTAAAAACCTGATTTTGATTATCCATTGGCACTAAAAACAGTTGCAGATTTGTAGAAGATCAAAAACTGAATAGAGAGTACTTTAGCTTTTCGATTCTTCCCCGTTTGATTCCACCCTACTTCGCAGGGGAGAGAATCTATTGAAGAAGACTGAAACAGAGGAGAAATCCGAGAGAGGGGTTTTGTAGATGGAGCCAGAGCAACGAACAGTGTGAGGTAGAGGTGGGTCGGATGGAGCATGTGAAGATCTTAGTGAGGAGAGAGAGAGAGAAGAGAGAGAGAGAGAGGAATCTTGTTTTTGGGGGAGATAAAATCGGCGACAAAGTCAGGTGGATGAATACAGAGGAGCTATCTCAGTTAAGGCTAACGGCTAGTTTTTACTTATATTTGATTTGAACAGTTGAGGTGAGGAGATTTAAGGTCTCCTTCCTGGAGCGTCCTTCCAACGGCTATATTTGGTGGGTCCCGTTGCATTTTTTATTTTCATAAAGAAGTTGGAGGTACAAACTTTTAACTGTCCCACGTGGAATGGCAGTAGTACCCTTCACCTTTCCTTGTCCTAGGGTTGGAACCTTAGAATTTAGTGACCTAATGAGCACCAATACCAAGCAAACAGGTAGATTAAAGACGTGGCCCTTTTAAAATACTTTTGGGCTGAGGGGGTACCAGGTTAGTTGTGACGTGTATTGTCCTACAAATGCCCTTTCGCAGGGTATACCCTAAAAAGGGCAAGAAAAGAAATTCCGTTTCGTTAACCCTAAAAGATGGGCAGGTACTTGGGATTTGGGAGTTTGATATGTTCTCTTTTGGTACGGCTGGTTTGGTTTTATGGCTCTGCCTTGATAAACACTGCCTCTACTTTTTCAAAGTATGGATTTAGTTCACCGTATGATATCGGTCAGTATTGATCAGGAATCGGATAATATTGGTCACATAATGGTTTTTATCGGCAAGTATTGGTTAGGTATCAGGATTTATATCAACCAGGTATTTATACGATACAGATACCTTAAACCATGGTTCAAAATGGATCCCAGCCTATTCAAAATCCTTTTGAAGCTCTATCAATCTATCAATCCATGGTTTGAGGAATCAGAATTGGATCACAGATTCCTCCTCAGTAGAATCAACAGATCCTGATCTCGATTCATTCCGATTCACTCCATTGAATCCCAACCGGTTTTCTATGGCTCAGGTAAATTCTAGTCGATTCTCATCGATTCTAGTTGATTCAATGGAAATCGGATTGAGATTGATCGAGGCCGATTCGTTTCTGATTCCAATTGCACTACCTCCTTAAACCATGATTGTTCTGTATGGATCTTGAAATGCTAGACCTGCAAGGTTGCAGTTTTTTCATGAATGCCATCAACCCATTTGGTCCTGAGGTCAATTGCACTCGTTGTTTTAGTTCACAGTATTGGAAAAGGTATCTCGGTCTCTTTGAAAACCAATAAGGGATTGGTCTGGAAGCAATGACAGAGTGATACGTGACGGATAATAACTCAAAGGTATTCAAAATTTGAAGAGAATCGATCACTGTTGAAACCGATACATATTGACCGATACAATGTATCCGATCCGAATTTGTAAAACCATAATTGCACTAGTTAAAACAAATAGGTGTATTTTTTTTGTTTGTGTGCCAAAGTGGGTACACAATAGTGGCGACTTGTGTTGGCTATAATACCACGTTGCTTGAGACTAGAACCTTGGATGCCTTATATATGTAGAGTCCCTCCACAGTGACACCCAGTAAGGCCTAGGGGAGGGAGATTATAGAGAAATTGGGTTCATAGATCCAGTGGGTGTAGGAGTTGAACAGGAACACGACTGCTTCATCTCCATGAAAAAAAAAAAAAACAATGCTGAAATATTGCACATATGATTCCAAGTTATGAGTCTGGATCCTCTCTCCACATGGATACCCTTCTCCGGATTTCACAAGTCCAGGTCTAGTGGGGCCCGTGGGACAATAATAGGTGTGAGATCCATGAGAGAATACCCACATGGACATGGTCATGGCCACAGCCTTCTGCGTCTCTGCTGTTGACTGGTATATTCAAGCCTGCAATCCCTTCAGTCCTCGGATCCACATCGTCTCCTCAGTCCTCTGCCCCTCTGCTGCAATAACAGAGCCCCAGATCCATTTTGGATTCTGGACAGTATGATAAGATAAGACCGTATGCTGTGATCCCCATGGAGACTGTCTATTGCATACGGTTGGTTATTAGATGGAGGTTCCCAATGGCTTAGGCCTACAAGTAAAGGATATCTTTGAAAATTTTGAATATTCAAATCAGATATCGTAGCGGATGACTCAGCATTTTGTGCCAGCATAGGCAAAAAGGTATGACACTCGGTGTATCGGACAAATACAGATCCGATAAAACCGTTATATATATATCCAATTCTGTTTCGGTTTCGGTTTCCCAAGTAACTGATGTAAGAAGTTATCTTTTGTATAGGTTTAATTACTTACTAGACTGGTTAATTAGTGTGAGTCCATATTACTGTTTTGATCGGTCTGCTCAGGTTCATCATGGTTTAGAGGTAAATCAAATCAAATCTAATTCATTGTGGGGGTGAACCGGTTTAAGATGATACCATAAATACCGGAGTCAGAGACTCCCACTTCAGTTTGGATCCACATCCTCTCCATCCTCGGTTTCAGATGGAAAGGGGGCAGCCCTGTTAGATGGTTGACGCTCACCCGAGCCCTCCATCCGAGCCGACAAGGGAGTGTTGACCCGGATGGAGGGCTCGGATACACCAGAGTCCAAGGTGTCGGCCATTTAACGGGGCCGCCACCTCTCCATCGAAAAACTAGGATAGAGAGGATTTGAATTCCTTCAATTTTAAGATTTGCTCACTGACACTCATAATTTAAGAAAACAAAAGGATTTACTGAGAATTGCAGAAGACTTGGAAAGCTCAAAGTATGTTGTTCTTACCAATCTTTTTCATGTTACACCATAGTATTTTAAGAATCCTGTATGAAGATTAGCGTTTGTATCTTGACAACACTGGACCTTGTTTTTATTTACAACTGATATCCATATTCGGATATCTAGAACTTAAATCATGCTGAGATTACTACCTTTATTATTTAGCAACTCTGCACTCCCATATTCACCCTCAAAGAGGTATTCAAATCATCTCCTCCCTGCACCTCAAGGAGGAGACGCGGCAACCTCACTGGATGATCGTCATGTGGAGGTCGGATGAATCCGACCCTTTCGTTCGAGCCAACACTCTCTTGTCGGCTCGGCTTGTTTGCTAGAACGCAGGGGTTGGATTCATGCGACCATCTAATGGAGTCGCCGCCCCTCTTTCAGAATCTCAGAGAGGAGACGATTTGGATCCTTTAAGAGAGAGATAGTCAAAGAACCGTTGTTAACCCCAAGGTTAGGTGAGAGATGAGATATAAACTGAGAAATCAGCCTTTGTTGAAAACTGAAACCTCTTCCTCCAACGGACCAATAAAGAGTTTGGGGACGATTGAATCCTATGGTCAAATCATTCCGTTTTTAATAGGGGGGGTCTCGGGAAGCAAATGGGTTGGCATTTATAACATGGACTTGAATAGAAAATGGGTAACGGATCTAATCCATTAGTGTTTGGCTGTTTAGGCATTTAATTGCTTGGGAACAATGTTAAATAATCAGTATTACTGTATTAGATTAAAATTATATAAAACGGTTTCGATTGGTATTAGTGTCAACTTGGATTAGTTTATTATTAGTTAATGGATCTTTCTTTTTTCCCAATATTTTCATTGAAATGGGTAACGGATCTATTATTAATCCATGTGTTTTTTTTTTGGTAAATATTAATCCATGTGTTTGGGCGTTTACTTACTTGGGAACAATGTTAAATAATCAGTATTAGATTAAAAATAAATAAAAAGGTATCGGAACGGTATTAGTTATGCGATTACTAAAACTCTATATCCAGACCTTCAGCTTGACTAATCCCATGAGCTCATATTGATCGCACAATCGCATGGATCGAGTCATTCTAGGGTTAAATGAGAATCATTCCCTGTGAGTGGCCCAAGCAGTAAGAAGAACTGAATTTAATACCTTTCGCTTCTTGAGGGATAGACTCCTTGTCGACTCAATTACCCCCTTGAAATGGTCATGCTATGTTCATGACCTGCCATCACCCGAATGTGAAGACTGAAGGGGCAAAGGGGGAATTTCGCATGGGATGTGACATGGTATAGATCTACATGATAATGCTACTTTGGAGAACTTAATGCTTGGTCTTAGTCATAAGGTACGGTTTTATTTTTATAATATTTTTTTTGGTAAGAAAGTACGGTTTTATTAACGTTGCCAAATTTTGACATTTGGGCATCAGCAAATCCCGTTAACCAGGGGATGGATGAAAAATTATTCCATCAACGGCTAAGTGGCTGACTGACACTTTCATTTGGTGTCAAAATTTTCCATGGTTAGCCCTTTGTCTATTTAAAGATGAGAAATTCTGCTTGTAACAAGCCTTTGTAACAAGTAATAAGTTTGAATCAGTCCTCATATAAGATGCTATAATTTTTCCATAATGATTTCTTTCAATGCATGTTTATTGGATTGCTACAAGACTAAATGTAACAACCCTTTTCAAAGGGAGAGTCCTATGCAATGGTGGCACATAGAGGGATTAGATCAGTTTGGAAGCTGCCACCTCATACTTATTTTAAATTGAATGCGGATGTGAGCTTTGTTTCGGACAAGTATGGTAGTCTTGGATTCATTTATTGGGCTCATGATGGGTCTCCCATTTTTGCCATCTCAGAACCATATTGTTTCTCTCATCTACTATTAGGGAGGAGGCATTGGCAATTTGTGCCGCTTTGTTGGTAGCGATTAATTAAGTAGTTGAATGTCTACAAGTAGAGTCAGAAAATCAGGCTGTGTTGAATTATTTGTTGTGGAAGCAGGCCTTTCCAAACTATAGTTGTGTCTTGATTCTTGACGATATTTTACATTTACAATCCTATTTTGAAC
>CM053266.1:19212206-19233613 GCA_028583415.1 Protea cynaroides
AATGTAATTTCTTTTATGTTAAATATGGCCCACATGGGCCCAGCCTACCAAATCAAGAATCTACCAAATAGGTTGGTGCTCCTATTTTTCCTTCCCTATTTCAATTGTTATTTATTTTTTTATTATTGTTATTTGTTTCTTTTTATGTCTCCTCTTATTTATGGAGACTTTCTCTATGTAATTGAATACTTTTTGCTTATAAATAAGATTGGTGTCTAAGAGGGAGAGGTATTGATCTCAACTACAACACCTTGTTGTTTTTGTGATCTGCTCTCCACTTATTCTTCTTCTTCTTCTTCTAATTTCTTCTTCTCTCTTCTTAATTCTTTGTTTTTCTGGTTTTGTGTTTGAGGTTATGTGGTTTTGTTACATGGTATCAGAGCATTAGATCTTGGCTATCTTCAACACTTGATTTGATAAGCCTTTGATATTTTTGCTCTACCTATGTACTGATTTTACTTGGTGTTTTAGATGATCAAGATCTACTGTACCTACTACTATGCTGTTCATGTGTGATTGATAACATCTTGATCATCTTCTTATTGTCTATGTGATAAGCATTCATTACAATTTTTTTTTACCTATCATCCTACCGCCACCCCTCTTGAGCCATCATTCCTTTGGCCACTCGGTTGGCTGAACCGAGATTTTTTTTGCAAAGATATATATATATATATATATATACTACTATGCTGTTCATGTGTGATTGATAACATCTTGATCATCTTCTTATTGTCTATGTGGTAAGCATTCATTACAATTTTTTTTACCTATCATCCTACCGCCACCCCTCTTGAGCCATCATTCCTTTGGCCACTCGGTTAGTTGAACCGAGATTTTTTTGCAAAGATATATATATATATATATATATATATATATATATATATATATATATATATATATATATATATATATATTTATATATTGTGTAACCCCACTATCTCCATCTTTCTTTGCTTCTTTTTGAGTCTTATTTTCTTGGCCAACCGGTTGGCTGAATCGGGTGAAAGTAGAACAATTAATTTGCATTGCTTGGTTGTGATGACTGATTATTCAGAAGTTCAGATCATCTTTGTAAAATTAAAAGGGGTGTCAAACTACCTTTTATGGGCTCAAGCTATTAAAGCCTACATTCTCTTTAAAGAAAAACTGTCATTGTTGTTTGATGATGCACCTGACCATGATTCTAAGGATCCAGCATCTGTGAAGGCATATAATACATGGCTTCGTGATAATTCCATGGTTCAAACTTGGTTATGGAATAGTATAGAGTCTTTTATCTTACCTACTGTAATGTTTCATGATACCGCCAATGCCATCTGGGCTGATTTAAAGGAGACCTATGGTCAAGATAAAAATATTTCTAGGATTTATGACCTCTATGAGTGGATGTTTACTTATTCCATTGGTGACAAATCTCTGACTGATTACTATGGAGGCTTCAAAGGCCTCATTGAAGAGATCCAGGCTGTGCATGCGCTTTCTACTGATATTAATAAACTGAAAACTCAACAGTCTGAGTTTTAAGTGGCCAAATTTATGGCTGACCTTTCTTCTGAGTATCAAGCTGTGAAGACTCAGCTGCTTGTCGGTGCTTCCATACCTACCCTAAGCGAGACGTTCTTTCGTCTCCAACGTTTGGTTCCTCAGACTGACACTTCCCAAAGAGATACAACTGCTTTGTTTGCTGGCCGTGGTAGGAGTACCCCCCTCTAGGGGTCGTGGCTCCAACCGAGGTCGTGGCTGTGGTCGTGGTTTTGGCCGTTCTCAAATTGATAAATCTATCCGCTTTTGCACTCATTGCAATAAATCCAACCACACTACTGATACCTATTGGGATAAATTTGGTCGCCCTTAATGGGCAGATAATTTGGTGAATACTGTAACCATTGATGATGCAACCCCGACTGTACTGGTTCCACCATCTACACTTGCTCCATCTTCTGATCAGTATGAAGCCCTTCTTCGAAGGGTTCAAAACCTTGAGAACATTGGACTCTTGTGCTTCTTTCCTACACATCCCCTGACCCTTGGATCATTGATTCAGGTGCTACCTGTCACATGACGGGTCAGTCCTCTGTCTTTTCATCCCTTCATAACACAAATAAACCTATTACTATTTACCTTGCTGATGGGTCCTCTACTAATGCCTCTCAGTATGGTAATGTTTATCTTAACTAGTTTATGTCCTTACCCTCTGTCCTACATGTACCTAATTTTTCTCTTAATCTTTTGTCTATTAGTCAACTAACTAAATCTCTCAATTGTAAGACCCGTGTCAATTTAACCCGGTCTTACCACCTTGAACCAGGTTTACCCATCATGGTCAAGTCAAATGGACCAAGGGCATGAAGGAGATCGAGATCCCAGGTATGAAATCGACCCAAAAACACTTAATTCTAGGGGAGGGTCGCACACCCAGCTAAGCAGGTTTTTGAGGGAGGGTCGGACAGCTTAAGACCCTAGGTTCGACGGGATCATCGACCCTCCCATCGACCCTCGGTTTCTGACGAAAACTGAAATTTGAAAATTTCCTAATTTTCGATTGAGATTCTTTCCAAATCTCAATGGGATTATTATAGGACATTCCTAGTCTATTTAAAGGACGTTCCTAAGCCACATTCACTCCTTTCACAACCCTAATTGAATTGAGAGCAAGAGAGAAGAAGGAAAAGAGGAAGAAAGGAGGCTAGGAAGAAGGCTTAGCAAAAAGGAGAAGAAATTGCAGAGAAAAGTAATCTTCTCAGGTATGGATACTAATTCCATGAGTTTCTACAGACCTTAGGTTAGATATGATTGAGTGTAGGATTTCGGAGAAACCCAAACCATCCATCCATGGTTAGGTTTTCATGAAAAACCATGGGAGGATACACGAAAGCTATCTAGATGAATCATACATGGTTCTAGACCATGGAATGAATGTTGAGTGAATGTAGGAAGCAAGCCATAGGACCCCAAACACGAAGAATGGATTAAAAAGTGGAAATTGGACCAGAGTACACCGAGGGTCGCACCGAGGGTCGATAGACCATCCGACCCTAGGTGTTTCGACCATCGACCCTCGGCATTCGGGAAGTCCAAAGTCTTGGGAGGGTCGATAGACCCATCGACCCTAGCATCGACCCTAGCATCGACCCTCGGTTGACAGAATGGTTTTTAAATTCTGAATTAATTCTAATTAAATTCTATCGACTTTGTTAGGTTTGCTAGCAATATAATAACATTATAAATGTGATTTTAAAGATTGGAAAAGTATCTATTAGCAAGCTAAGGTGAGGAACCTTAACCCCAAACTAAATTGGTTAATAACAAACTGTTTTTTTTTTCTTGAGTCATATGCCATGTTTGATTCTATGCGAATATGATTGTAATGTGCATACAGCATGCCATCCAATATTTCTATTACTTGTTCATGCATATTTACTTTATTATTGTTTGGCATTAGGATTGGTTAGTAGCGAGCCTAGTTTGCAAGCCCTCGCTAACAGGGGCTTACGTGTTGGTATAGCATTATATAGCAATAAACGTTAACCTTTGTTGTATAATGTTATGGTAGGGTGGATGGGGACGACGATAAACGTTAACCTTCGGGCGGGCTTCCACACCCTGTGTATAGAGGCGGTGTCAATAAACGTTAACCTTTGACCACCCAACCTTTCTATTGCACAATGCAAACTATAAACCAAGACCAAAGATATGAATTGACTTTTTGCATGCATATGTATTGTTGCATTGTTTTGGCTACTCACTGAGCCGTATTGTGTGCTCACCCCTCGACGTCGAATATTTTTAGTTGATGATGCAGGATATACTGTTGAAGATTATATGAACGCGTTCGCGTATGGAACTGTAGCAGCTATGGAAGTTGGAGCTGAAGACGATACACACGACACCTCTTGCGAGTGCAACTCGTGTGTATTCGATTAGATATTTTTTTGTAGGTTTCTTTATTGGATTTATAAGACATGTATTTGATATTTGAATATTTATGTCTCGGTTAATCACAGAATAATTTGCTATTATTTATGGATATCATCTTAGTTCTCAGTTCATATTATTTATAAATTTTTCGCTATTGTGTATTACTCTGATTATAATTGTGGATGCGTGTTAAGTTTGGATAACGCGGGGATAGCCTATAAGAGATCCTGGTTGAACCGTTGGTTATTTGGCGGTTCATCACACCATTCTGAAGTGTGCGGAATCGGGGTGTGACAACTTGGTATCAGAGCATCTCAGGCCTTGCCCGCCGAACTGACACACACATTCAAGACCATTGTGAACTGAGATAGGATAAATTAAAAGCTTTAATACAAACACACGGTAAGCACAAGTGATGATTGAAACCAAATTAAAAAGGGAATAATGCATCTATTAAAGGGAAAACCGATTCTGAACTACAACGTATATACATCGCTAAAGCGAGTACAGTCCACAACCCGGACGGTTACTACGTAGTACAAGAAAAGTAAAGTACAATCGGGAAGCTGGAGGCGAAGGAGGAGGCGGTGCCTCACGATCTCTGTCGTAGTCCTCGGCATAGACCCTAGTCAACCAGGGCCACTGGGTGCGGGTCGTGCCCGGAGACTAGCCGTAAGACCGGCTATCCTCCCGATCGGTCGCACGCTGCACCTCTAGGAGCTCTCCGGTCCGCGCATCGATGCGTCTTGAGCAACCAACAGCTCATCCATCCTCGGGATCAGATCTGCGCTGAGCATCCCCGATCTCCCCGAGCATCTCCATCATATCGGAAGGTGGGCGTGAAGGACCAGCATCATGAGAAGGACTGGCCTCGGGTACCGAAGCCACCGCAGCAGAGAAGTACCAACTCCATCCGCCTGTGTGGGTGATGGCGGGGGTATCGCGTCGACATCCACATACATACGATCATCATCGTCGATCGGATCTCCCGAGCCCTAGCAGCAGCCGCAACATCGGTCACCTCGACCCGAGTGTGAGGGCGCACCATCGCGTTCCTCTCCTCATCGCTAACCTCCGCATCTCGCAGCCCCATCTTGCGAGATAGCCTCCCAATCTAGGCGGCGAGAAGGTCTTCTCCTGGATCTTCTCATCAACCGGATCCACCCCCAAACGGGTCAGTAGCACTGTAATCATGCGTCCATAGGGTAGATTACCCCTATGACCGGACAATGTGGCAGCGATCATCGTCCGCATGATGATGTAAGGAAGGCGCGGACCGGCCGTCGAGTGCATATCTTGTAGATCAAGAAGCTGGGTCAGTTGAGACACCCTCTCATAGTGCCCACTCTGCGGAATCGGATTATGCTTTGGATAATCTTGCGAAGACTCGTGGAGATGGACGCAAGTAGCAAGCTCTCATCCGCCATCTATCGGGACGGAGCAGCGATTGTCGATCTCGCTCTAATCTCCATCTCAACAATCTGTGGCTCTCCCGGCGCACAATACACCATAGGGCCATCGAAGGGAATGCCCAACAGATCGGCCAGCTGCCGATAGTCAAAAGAAATGTGCACCCCCTTGACGTAGCTAGTGATGCGCAACTCCTGACCCCGCTCGACGTCATTTTAATCCCCCACCACCTGGAGATTACAATAGAACGGGCGCACCAAGTCTCGGACATGTGCACGCGTCGTATGTGATGAAGAGGGAGCCACCCCATGTCGCCAAAAGCTCTCTCTACGTTGAACAAGGCTAGATCAGCCCGGGTTCACCATACGACCCCCTTCCACTTTCTTGCCCGTATAGTAGGCATACCTGTGCCTCGGCCTCATTTGAACGGAAACGGAGAGGATCACGCAATCTTGGCACTTTGGTACGGGCCATAGTACCCGCAAAAAATAAGAAGGAGAAAATAAACCCGGGAGTTAGTAGGATAAAATCCGAAATTGGATTTAATAACTACGTAAGTTAACAATAAAGTCCCATTTTTCACCATACAAGTGGGCGTAAGAACTTACGTAAGTTAAAACATATCCTACAATCTACAGGCGGTAGAAAATTTTAACGGATAAGGTCTAATTTGGAGAAATTCAAGAAAAACCAAAAATGTCGACAAATTAGGGCAAAAAGAGAAAAATTTAAGTTTCTCGATTACCAACCGATGAAACTCAAAAAATTTTGAGGGCTTTCGTTCCTCAAGACCCCAATAACAAAAGCCCCCAATAAAAATCGAAATTTTACGGTTAGAAAAAGTTTAATTTGAAAAATACAAGTTAAAGGAGCAAAAACCTAGAAATAAAAACCTAAAAACAGGTAAAGTTGGGGAAGTATACCTGTAGGGGGTGATGTGGATGTCGAAATTCGGACTAGGAACGATCCACAATAGCGAAGTAGCCTTGTAGCAACTCGGAGAGTAGAGACGAGTCGAAACGGAGGGGGGATAGTGAGAAATGACCCAGAATCGGATCTTAAAAATCTGATTTTTAGTCCGAGGGTCGGACAATTCGACTGACAACATCGACCCTCCAATCGACCCTCGACTCTCGGGAATCTGACAGAAATTAAAGGGTCGGACTGAGGGTCGGACACCCATCGACCCTCGCATCGACCCTCAGCTCTCGGGAAGAACATGACATTCCCAGGGTCGGATACCAAGGGTCGGACATACCATCGACCCTCACCATCGACCCTACATAGAAAGACAGTAAAATTTTTCAGAATGAATTGAGGATTTTGAATTTTACATCGGTAAGCGTGCCTACATGAAGTATAAATGATTTCTCACTGATTTTGATGATTTTCAGGCACCACCCATCTCAGAAAGGAAATATGTCTGGACGTAGAGTGACCCGACAGACCCGAAACACAGTCCCACCACCACCACCCGTGGATGAGACTAGTCAAGAGAACAATTACGCACAGGGTAATCCCGAGCCGGCAAACCCTACGAATTTGCCACCACCACCACCTGAGCTAACAACAGTGGTGATGAATCTGGCTCAACAGCTACAACAAATGCAACATGCACAAGCTCAAATGCGGGTTGCGATGGGAGTTATGTTTCAAGCCACTCAGGCTGCAGCCATGCACCTGGGCAAGCTAGTGCAGCACCGGTGGGTAACCACCCAGCCCCTCGGACACCTCAACAACCGACTGCACCAGTTCCGGTGCAAGCCCCGAAGCAGCCCAAGGGAACTATCGGTATCCACCCCTATGTTTGGGGCATATCAAAATCAAACTGGATCACTCCGGCTAGTGGAGAGATTTTTGAAAATGAAACCAAGAGAATTCAACGGCAAGCCGTCGATCCCACTTGTGGCCAGCACATTGGATAGACGAGATGGAAAGGAACTTCCTTATGATGACTATTACCGAGGAAGAGAAAGTACTATGCGCCACCTTCATGCTCAAAGGCGACGCACACCATTGGTGGAAATCTACAAAGACGTACATATTGACCAAGCACGCCCCTACCGACATGGGCTACATATAAAGAAGCATTCTTCGAGAAGTATTTCCCAAGAAGCTTCGAGATTCAATGGAAAAGGAATTCCGAGTCCGTACCGGGGGCGGATGTCCGTAGACTCGTATCAACAGCGCTACGAAGAGCTGTTTTTCTTCGCACCAACTAGCATGCAAGAAGAAGATACAAAAACCCGTAGATTCGTCGCGGGACTGAGAGGAAGTATCAGGGAACATGTTCTGGGATTAGAGAAGAACATATATAATGAAGCTGTTCAAATCGCTCGAGTGATTGAATCGAGCCAGAAAGAGAGTTATTTCACTCAAAACAAAGGCATAAAAAGGCCAGCTGGGAATACTTATAACGGAAGCAATAACAGGACGTATAAACCTTTCCGTCCTCAGAATATTAATGCTGCAACCAAGACTATCCCCGCAGCTCAACCTCAGCCAAAGCCAAATTCTGAAGCCCCGAAGTGCTATAACTGCAACCAACCAGGGCATATGGCAAGAGAGTGCCCAAAACCCAAAAAGCTATTACATCAAGGACGGGTATATGCTGTTACATCAGAGGATGCAGCCGCATCGCCCGATGTGGTCGTCATCGTATGACCGAAACTTTAAGATTATAATTACACCGATTGAGTATGTAGACTAAGTAAAAACGGATCACGGGTATCGTACCTATCAATGGCGTACCCGCCAGAGTACTCTTTGATTCAGGAGCTACTCATTCATTTATATCTGTGTCGTTTGGAAAGAAGACCAATCTGCCCATCAAAACATTAGACTACAAATTACTTGTACGGTCACCGATGGGATTAGAAGTGGAACTAGAGAAAGGTTATGGACCATGTCCAGTTCTCATTGGAGAGAAGACCTTGGATGCAACCTTAATACAACTTGAGATGGCAGACTTTGACGTCATCTTGGGAATGGACTGGTTAGCTCGGCACTCTGCAAATTTGTTGTGCGCCGAGAAGAAGCTAACGTTCAAAGACAAAGAAGGAGCAGAATTCAGTTTCTCGGGAACCAAACTTCCCCGGAGACGCAAGCTCATACTTTCCTCATTAAAGGCTAAGAAGTGCCTTGAAAAGGGAGCGGTCGGATATCTAGTATCAGTGGTCGACCTAACCAAGGACGTGCCACGAATGGAAGATATTGATGTCGTGCGAGATTTTTCTGATGTATTTTCGGAGGAACTACCCGGATTACCACCCGACCGGGAGAGTTGAATAAACAGACCATCAAGAATCGATATCCACTACCTAGGATCGATGACCTGTTCGATCAGTTACAAGGAGCGAAGGTATTTTCAAAGATCGATCTTCGATCAGGCTATCATCAGCTGAAGATTAAAGAAGGTGACATTCCGAAGACAGCTTTCAGGACAAGATACAGACATTATGAGTTCTTAGTGATGTCCTTCGGATTAACTAATGCACCGGCAACGTTCATGGAACTTATGAACCGAGTTTTCCACGATATGTTGGATATGTCGGTTATAGTATTTATTGATGACATATTGGTATATTCCAAGGACAAGGAAACCCATGTCAAGAACCTAAACGCAGCCCTACAGCGTTTAAGGAAAGATAAGTTATACACCAAATTTTCGAAGTGTGAGTTTTGGCTAAGTGAAGTCGCCTTTCTAGGCCATGTAGTATCCGCAGAAGGAATCAAAGTGGACCCCAGTAAGATCGAAGCTATTGTGAAGTGGGAAGCACCAAAGAGTGTTTCAGAAATTAGAAGTTTTCTGGGTCTAGCTGGATATTATCGGAGATTCATAGAAGACTATTCTCGGATTTCCGTACCTCTCACCAGTTTGACCAAGAAAGGAGAAAAGTTTGTATGGACGGATAAGTGTGAAAAGAGCTTTCAAACACTGAAGACCAGATTGATATCCGCTCCAATTTTAACCATTCTTGTTCCAGGACAGACATTCACCTTATACACTGATGCATCGGGATTGGGATTAGGATGTGTGCTTATGCAAGGAGAACAAGTAGTTGCATATGCATCGAGACAGTTGAAGGTACATGAGAAGAACTACCCCACTCACGATTTGGAATTAGCGGCAGTAGTACATGCTTTGTCAAGATATGGAGACACTACCTATACGGAGATAAGTTTGAGATTAAGTCGGACCATAAAAGTCTTACTTATCTATTTAATCAGAAGGAGTTAAATATGAGACAAAGAAGATGGCTGGAATTATTGAAAGACTATGATTGTGATATCTAGTATCATCCGGGAAAAGCGAACGTGGTAGCGGATGCATTGAGCAGAAAAGCAATGATAACATCTCAAGGAGAAACCAGCACGACTGCAGCAATGTATACCAATGGAATGGTGTTTAATCACGGCAACGAGCAGTATGTGATAGATATACCGGATGGATCAACCAACCAAGGGTTCATTCATCGGTTTTCGAATATGTTCGCAGCATTGAAGATTATACCGGATATAGTGGACGAAGTGAAGACAGCTATCAAAGCAGATCCTTATCTAAGAACAGTACAAGAAGATATTGAGAAAGGTAGGACTAACCTTGAGTTCACCTTGGATGACGAGAAGGTACTGAAATACAAAGGAAGAATATGTGTACCCGAAACGAGAAAGTGTGGACATTAGACACCGACTCATGAAAGAAGCCCATACCACCATCTACTCGGTACATCCCGGAAGTACAAAAATGTATCATGATCTAAAGAAACTGTATTGGTGGAGGGGAATGAAGGCGGATGTAGCCAAGTTCGTGTCTCAATGCCTAAATTGTCGGAAGGTAAAGGCGGAACGACAAAGACCAGGACTGTTACAACCATTACCGGAACCAGCTTGGAAATGGGACTGCATCACTATGGACTTCGTCACGGGACTACCATTGACTCCTCGAGTAGTTGACGCAGTTTGGGTGATTGTAGACCGTCGACTAAGACAGCTCGCTTCATATTGATACGACCCCGGTATACACTGGAAAGGTTAGCAAAGCTGTATGTGGATAATATTGTTCGGCTACACGGTGTTCCGAAAGCATTGTGTCCGATAGAGACCCACGATTTACTTCCGGATTTTGGGAAGGACTGCAAAGGCTATGGGTACAACATTGAAGTTCGGGATTGCATTCCACCCACAGGGCCGACGGACAATCGGAGCGTACCATTCAGATTTTAGAAGATATGCTACGAGCATGTGTGATTGATTTCAAGGGATCATGGGACGAGAATTTACCATTGATCGAGTTCGCTTACAATAACGGCTATCGGGCTACTATACGGATGTCACCTTATGAAGGACTGTATGGTAGGAAGTGTCGAACTCCCTTGTTTTGGAATGAAGTTGGAGAACGTAGTATCGTTGGACCAGAATTTGTTGAAGAGACTTGTCGGAGTGGTCGACATCATCAAGGGAAAGAGTAAGAGTAGCTCAGAACCGTCAAAAGCATTACGCAGATACTAGACGAAGAGATCTAGAGTTCGCCGTAGGCGAAAAAGTATTCTTGAAAGTATCGCCTATGCGAGGATTGAAGAGGTTCGGACAGAAAGGAAAACTAAGTCCAAGATATGTCAGACCATATGAGATTCTGGCTAAGCGTGGAAAAGTAGCTTATCGGTTAGCATTACCACCATCTATGTCAAGTGTGCATGACGTATTTCACATATCCTTATTGAAGAAGTATGTCAAAGACCCAACACATGTGCTGACAGATGATTTGACATTTGAAGTAATACCAACGGAAATCACTAGTCGAAAGGTTCAACGTCTACGCAACAGAGATATCTACTATGTTAAGGTCACATGGAAAAGTAGAGACATGGAAGAGATTACATGGGAGGAAGAAAATGCTATGAGGAAGCAATACCCTGACTTGTTTGACTCAGAAGGTACGTACAATTTCGAGGATGAAATTTTTATAAGTTGGGGGGAGTTGTAAGACCCGTGTCAATTTAACCCGGTCTTACCACCTTTAACCAGGTTTACCCATCATGGTCGAGTCAAATGGACCAAGGGCATGAAGGAGATCGAGATCCCAGGTATGAAATCGACCCAAAAACACTTAATTCTAGGGGAGGGTCGCACACCCAGCTAAGCGGGGTCGGACCTCCCAAACCGGAAAGATCGACCCTCGGTTTTGAGGGAGGGTCGGACAGCTTAAGACCCTAGGGTCGACGGGATCATCGACCCTCCCATCGACCCTCGGTTTCGACGAAAAACCGAAATTTAGAAATTTCCTAATTTTCGATTGAGATTCTTTCCAAATCTCAATGGGATTATTATAGGACATTCCTAGCCTATTTAAAGGACGTTCCTAAGCCACATTCACTCCTTTCACAACCCTAATTGAATTGAGAGCAAGAGAGAAGAAGGAAAAGAGGAAGAAAGGAGGCTAGGAAGAAGGCTTAGCAAAAAGAGAAGAAATTGCGAGAGAAAAGTAATCTTCTCAGGTATGGATACTAATTCCATGAGTTTCTACGGACCTTAGGTTAGATATGATTGAGTGTAGGATTTCGGAGAAACCCAAACCATCCATCCATGGTTAGGTTTTCATGGAAAACCATGGGAGGATGCACGAAAGCTATCTAGATGAATCATACATGGTTCTAGACCATGGAATGAATGTTGAGTGAATGTAGGAAGCAAGCCATAGGACCCCAAACACGAAGAATGGATTAAAAAGTGGAAATTGGACCAGAGTACACCGAGGGTCGCACCGAGGGTCGATAGACCATCCGACCCTAGGTGTTTCAGACCATCGACCCTCAGCATTCGGGAAGTTTGGTTAATAACAAACTGTTTTTCTTTTCTTGAGTCCTATGCCATGTTTGATTCTATGCGAATATGATTGTAATGTGCACACAGCATGCCATCCAATATTTCTATTACTTGTTCATGCATATTTACTTTATTGTTTATAACATGATGATGATGATGATGATAGGAATAGGCATGTGCTTGTATGTGTGTGGTTGATGTGCTTGATGCGAGCGAGTATCAGGGGAAGTGTGATGAGAACGTCAATAAACGTTAACCTTTGGCGGGTCTCAGCACTTTAGCTCTATCTCTAACTCAAGTCTTGTGCATTGACATCGTCGTATCGCCATTACCTTAGCGGAACTATTATGTCGTAGAGTATCAGGGGAGGTGGTCTCGGTCCTTGTAGTCTCTGACTCTATCGGGGGGCCTTAGCTCTATCTCTATGGGCATTCTGAGGGATGCTGGGGTGAGGCCTTGGATACACTGTTTGGCATTAGGATTGGTTAGTAGCGAGTCCAGTTTGCAAGCCCTCGCTAACAGGGGCTTACGTGTTGGTATAGCATTATATAGCAATAAACGTTAACCTTTGTTGTATAATGTTATGGTAGGGTGGATGGGGACGACGATAAACGTTAACCTTCGGGCGGGCTTCCACACCCTGTGTATAGAGGCGGTGTCAATAAACGTTAACCTTTGACCACCCAACCTTTCTATTGCACATTGCAAACTATAAACCAAGACCAAAGATATGAATTGACTTTTTGCATGCATATGTATTGTTGCATTGTTTTGGCTACTCACTGAGCCGTGTTGTGTGCTCACCCCTCGACGTCGAATATTTTTAGTTGATGATGCAGGATATACTGTTGAAGATTATATGAACCTGTCAGCGTATGAAACTATAGCAGCTATGGAAGTTGGAGCTGAAGACGATACACACGACACCTCTTGCGAGTGCAACTCGTGTGTATTCGATTAGATATTTTTTGTAGGTTTCTTTATTGGATTTATAAGACATGTATTTGGTATTTGAATATTTATGTCTCGGTTAATCATAGAATAATTTGCTATTATTTATGGATATCATCTTAGTTCTCAGTTCATATTATTTATAAATTTTTCGCTATTGTGTATTACTCTGATTATAATTGTGGATGCGTGTTAAGTTTAGATAACGCGGGGATAGCCTATAAGAGATCCTAGTTAAACCGTTGGTTATTTGGTGGTTCATCACACCATTCTGAAGTGTTCGGAATCGAGGTGTGACATCAATTGTGTCGCTACCTTTTATCCCTCCTATTGTACTTTTCAGGATCTCAGAACCAATGAGATGATTGGTGGCGGACGTGAGCATGCTGGTCTGTACTACTTGGAGCCCACTGAACATTTACCTATTGCTGCAACTACTACTATTACTACTCCTCCTCTTCAATGGCATCAACGGCTTGGTCATTTGTCTTTGTCTAAAATGAAGGTTCTTGTTCCTGGTTGCAAGTCTCTAACTTCATTACAATGTGAGGCTTGTGAGTTAGGAAAACATCATCGTTCGTCTTTCCCTTCTAGTTCTAGTCCTAAGAATTCTACTCCATTTTCTTTAGTGAATTCTGATATTTGGGGTCCTTGTCGTGTACCCAATAGGTTAGGTTTCCCTTATTGTAACCTTTGTGGATGATTTTTCCAGGATGACCTGACTTTATTTAATAAAAGATCGTTTTGAGTTTCTTTCTATTTTCAAAAGGTTTCATTAGGAGATTCTTACTCAGTTTGGAGATTCAATTAAAGTGTTACGTACAGATAATGCTCTTGAATATGTTCAAAAATCTGTGTTTGATTTTTGTTTTGCTAATGGTATAATCCATCATACCAGTTGTGCTTATACCCCTCAACAGAATGGGGTTGCTGAACGTAAAAATAAGCATCTTCTGGATATTGCCAGGTCACTAATGTGTCATATGAATGTCCCTCAGTGTTATTGGTGTGACGCTATCTTGACATCTTGTTTTCTCATAAATCATATGCATTCTTCTGTTTTACACGACAAAGTCCCATTCCGTCTCCTTTATCCTAACATTCCTTTGTTTCCTGTTCATCCTAGAGTTTTTGGTAGTACATGCTTTGTTCACATTATGCATTCTAAATTGGGAAAAATTTTCCCCCGTTCTCTAAAGTGTATCTTTCTTGGTTATTCTCGTACTCAAAAGGGGTACAGGTGTTTCGATCCTACTACCAAACGTCACTATGTCAGTCATGATGTTACCTTCTTCGAAGATAAGCCATACTATCACGTTTTGGTGCCATCTCCTTTACCTCCATCTGAACCACCAATTCCTTTAGTCCCTACCTTACCTGATGCGCCTGAACCACACACTGATTCCACCTTACCATCTGAACCACAAACTGACCCTCCACCTCCCCTACAGGTTTATACACGACATCAACCAGTGGCTCCAACTACTACTGCACCAGCTGCTTCGTCAACTACTACTCTTGATCCTGAGGTCTCTTCTGATCTCCCTATTGCTCTACGTAAAGGTACTCGTACTCGTAAAAGTACTTTTCCTATTGATCATTTTATTTCCACAGCCCATCTTCCTTGTTGTCACCAAAATTTGGTTCACTCATTATCCACTACTATTGTTCCTACTACCCTTTCCCAAGCCTTGTCCCATCCAGGGTGGAATGAAGCTATGGATGCTGAAATGGATGCCTTATTGGCACACCAAACATGGACGCTTGTGGATCTCCCTGCAGGTCATTCAGTGGTTCGTTACCGATGGGTTTATACAGTGAAGCATAATTCTGATGGGACTATTGACAGACTAAAGGCTAGACTGGTTTCCAAAGGATTCACTCAGTCCTATGGGGTGGATTATTTTGAAACATTTTCTCCTGTTGCTCGTCTCAACTCGTTTCGTGTTATTATTTATTTGGCTGTTAATCTAGATTGGCCTCTTTATCAAATGGATGTTAAGAATGCCTTCTTGTATGATGACCTACATGAGGAAATCTACATGGATCAACCTCCAGGGTATGTTGCTCAGGGAGGGAACTCAACTAAGGTGTGTAAATTGCTTAAAGCAATTTATGGATTAAAACAATCTCCTCGTGCGTGGTTTGATAAGTTCAACACTGTTATTATAAATTTTGGCTTCGTTACATGTTACTCTGATCATTCTATTTTTGTGAGACGCCATTCTTCTCGTGTCACCATTATTGCTGTGTATGTCGATGATATTATTATTACAGGGAATGATAAGACTGGTATTGCTGAAATTAAATCTTATCGAAATACTCATTTCCAGATGAAAGACTTAGGTCTTCTTCATTACTTCTTGGGGATTGAAGTGGTTCGCAGTAGTAAAAGCATTAGTTTGTCTCAAAGAAAGTATGTACTTGATTTACTTTCTGAGTCCAAAGTTCTTGGAGCTAAACCAGT
Organism: Protea cynaroides; assembly: GCA_028583415.1. Taxonomy (NCBI): domain Eukaryota; kingdom Viridiplantae; phylum Streptophyta; class Magnoliopsida; order Proteales; family Proteaceae; genus Protea; species Protea cynaroides. Next base: position 19,227,781 of record CM053266.1, read on the forward strand.
TGATACACCAATGGATCCACATCAAAAACTTGAAACTTGTGATAGTCCTGAATATTCTGATATTCATCAATACAGACGCTTGGTTGGGAAATTGATTTATCTAACTGTAACTCGGCCTGATATTTCTTGTGTTGTTGGGGTTGTTAGTCAGTTTATGCATGCTCCTAAAGTTTCTCATTGGGAGGCAGTCTGTCGCATATTGCGGTATCTCAAGAAAGCTCCTAGAACTGGTCTTATTTATCATCGACATCGGCACCTTGACATTGTTGGTTATTCTGATTTTGATTGGGCAGGAGCTGATGGTGATAGACGTTCCACCACTGGATACTGTACTTTTGTTGGAGGTAATCTGGTAACTTGGCGGAGTAAAAAACAAACTACTATATCCAAGTCCAGTGTTGAAACTGAATATCGTGCTATGGCACATACTACTGCTGAGTTGTTATGGTTGAAAACTCTTCTACAAGAACTTGGATTTCCTATCTCTAGACCTATGTCGTTGATGTGTGACAATCAAGCTGCTATTTATATTGCTAGTAATCCAGTCTTTCATGAGCGTACCAAACACATAGAGGTTGATTGTCACTTTGTTCGAGATGCCGTTATGAAGAAGATGATTGTTACTCCCTTCGTATCTTCTTCAAATCAACTTGTTGATATTCTTACGAAGCCGTTGTTTGGACCAGCGTATCGATTAAACTGTCACAAGCTTGGATTGGGTGATCTGTATACTCCAAGCTTGAGGGAGGGTGTTAAATATGGCCCACGTGGGCCCAACCTACTAAATCAAGAATCTACCAAATAGGCTGGTGCTCCTATTTTTCCTTCCTTATTTCAATTGTTATTTATTTCCTTATTATTGTTATTTATTTCTTTTTATGTCTCTTCTTATTTATGGAGACTTTCTCTATGTAATTGGATACTTTTTGCTTAGAAAAATTTCATCTACACCCCATCAAAGATTGTTAACATCATCTACACCCATAAGAATGCAGAAACATCACCTAGGTCCACTTAACTGACGAAAATCACTAAAATTGTTGAAATACAGTTTTACCCTTCATTTTTATATTTTATCCTTTTAATTTTAAATAACTTAAAAGATTTATTCCAAACAACCTTCTTCTCCGAAAATGCAAAGAAAGAATGTTTATGTATAGAAGTAGCAATCATCTCTCCTCAAGCTCTTCACCGGATGAATATGGTATATCAATCATCTCTCCTCAAGCTCTCTCACCATGGATCCTACGGGCAAGCTGGATATCCTTGGGCATGATAGTGACACGCTTAGCGTGAATTGCACACAGGTTTGTGTCCTCGAACAGACCGACGAGGTATGCCTCTGCTGCCTCTTGCAAAGCCAAAACTGCATGGCTTTGGAAACGTAGATCCGTCTGCAATACCAGATATCATTATATGAGAGACATAACCAAGATTTTCAGAAAAGAGAAATAGCACAGCAAAAGAGCAGAACAGTATCAACAACAAACTTCCAAAATCACCTTAAAATCCTAAGCAATTTCACGGACTAGCCTCTGGAATGGTAGTTTCCTGATAAGGAGTTCTGTGCTCTTCTGATACTTTCTAATTTCACTGGAAAGAACAGAGCAATTGAAAAAATAAAATAGCAAAGCAATTGAAAAAATAAAATAACAGAGACAATCTAATAACCCATAAATTTGAAACTCGAGAAGCATGAAAACTCATTTGATGCTCCAATGCATACCGAAGGGCAACAGTTCCAGGCCTGTATCTGTGGGGCTTCTTCACTCCTCCAGTTGTAGGAGCAGATTTACGTGCAGCCTACAATATATATCTCAAATGAGAAAACTTGTTTTCCAATCTCTTGTGACCAAAAGACAACAACTGAAAAGGAAAGGAGGAAACCCACCTTGGTAGCAAGTTGCTTCCTTGGAGCTTTTCCACCTGTGGACTTGCGAGCTGTCTGTTTGGTACGCGCCATCTGCAATTGCAACATCCACTTCCAATTTCAACATTTCGAATTCTCATACACAATTGCTACTTCTATACATAAACATCTAAATTGTCTTCCAGTTAAGAAGGGACCGAAAATGCAAAGAAAGAAATTTGTGTACTTGCACCACCGCCAAGAGCTTGATGAACCGATTTCCGACGAGATTGTGATGAAACAGACGATTGACGAGCCAAATCATCGTCTCCCATGGTGGCTATACGTTAGGGTTTCATAGCAAGAAAGGGAAGAAGAGGAAAGAAGAAGAGGAAAGGAAGAAGAAGAAGGAAAAATGGTATTTTAACTTTACTCTAAGGGCAGTATTGTCCATGGAAAATTTTATTTCAGTTGACGTTAGCATCTAACGGGAATTAACTGACGGAGTGGACTTCTTTGATTACTAACACCAAAGTCTTGGGACCTAGGTGATGTTTTTACAAACTTGTGGGTGTAGATGATGTTAACAATCTTTGATGGGGTGTAGATGAAATTTTTTCTTTTGCTTATAAATAAGATTGGTGTCTAAGAGGGAGATGTATTGATCTCAACTACAGCACCTTGTTGTTTTTGTGATCTGCTCTCCACTTCTTCTTCTTCTTCTTCTAATTTCTTCTTCTCTCTCTTCTTCATTCTTTGTTTTTCTGGTTTTGTGTTTGAGGTTATGTGGTTTTGTTACAATGTTCTTAGGAACAAAACAACATTGTTGACTCCCTAGCTAAGAAGGCCCTATCATTATCGTGTGTGATGATTTGACCTAATTTCGACCCATGGATTCAGGTAATTTGTGACTTGTTATCCTTGCGTACTACACGAGTAAATAAATAAATTTCTTTTATACCCCAAAAAAAAGAAAAGAAAAAGGGGATTAAATATGGGGAAGGGATATCACCGGGTAAGCTTTAATATTCTGGAGGAAGAATTCGAACACAAGACCAAGCCTCAAGCTCTACAATGACCAAAAAAAGGTGCAAACACTTGAGCAAGGCACGCGCCCTAAGGGGGTAATTTGCATTCCGAGTACCTAAGTTTCGCAATTTTGCATTTGAAGTGTTTTATTTTCTTGATTTTGCACTTACATGCTCAAACCCATTAACCATAATCAAGATGCGTTTGAGAAAATTTTTACAAAAACACCCATTAATGGATGCGGTAATGAGATTCTAATTGGAAGGATATTGTTCTACTGTCAACTTCTTTTGGTAACAATCAATTGTAATGATATAACACTTTAAACTTGTATTCTAAATTAATGTAAATGATGGTACAGTCTGATATAAGAGTAGATCATCCGAAGCTTGTGAAAAATTTTTGTTGGAAGGATGCCGTTTAACCATTATGAATATGCAATTTCATAATCGTTAATTTATCTTTGGGTAAATTACATTCACCCCCCTGTATTTAGGTCTAATAACATGCACCTCCCCTTGTGGTTTACTTCCCTTAGTTGAAGAATGAAATTACACGTAACTCCACTTTGTTTGACGTGGTCTGTTAGTTGCTTACGTCATATGGTATTATTTACCTATGGCCGAATCTATAATTATTTGACAGTGAAGTTTCAATTTTGCCCTCATTTTGAAATTTAAGTTAGGGTTACACTTCAAATTTATTCTCTGTGACTGCAACTCATCTTCTCCACGACCTGCAACTCTTCTCCACTTTTAATTTCTTCCCCTTTCCCTGCAACTCATCACCTCCACATGCAATTCTCAAATGGAGTTAATGCCTTTCGAACAATGGAATCTGATACGGAAAAATGTGTCTCCCCCAATCTTGACACGTGTATCCTAGGGCCCAAGCCCTCGAGGGAAGACCCTCGTTCTCATAACCAACCTTAAAAGAATGAGACAAAAGCAGTTCCTGAAAAATCGAAACCACTAATGAGAATAGAGAAGAGCTTTGCAGCCTCGCCATCATAAGAGCTTTAGAGCCTCGCTATCACAAGGGTCTTGGAGCCTCGCTGTCGTGAGGGCCTCGGGACCTCACCAGAATGGAAGCTCCGATGTAGTACCAATATGGAGGTCTCGACATCTCAGCAGTATGGAGGCCTCGACACCTCTCCAAAAACAGGGCCCATTATACAAATTCACGCCATCGTGCCAGTTGTATAGTAACGCATGAGTGGGGGCCCACTTTGAGAAACCTGAGTGCAAAGATCTCTTAGATCTTCACCATGGAGTAATCAACGGAATCCTGAAATAGAGATCCCACTATTCGATGATTTAGCATAAGATCACTTGATTTTCACTTGATTTTCTAATCAACGGGCGTAAGTCACGCTCCAGGAGAGGACATTTCACCACTACAGAAGACATGTCCAACTCCCATATTCAGGTCACTCCCAGCTTATAAATGGATTAAGCATACACAGGTAAAGACACAGACAATTTTCAAGCCTACAAACTCAGAGCAAGTGAGCTATCCGAATCTCCTTAATTCAAAGGGACATTTTATCTTATCTGTCCCATACTGCTTGTCCATCGAACTAACTTAAGAATCGGAGTAGCCAAAGGGTGTTTCCACCCCACTATCACTACGGTGCCCCTTCTTCCTTGTGCAGGAAATCTGAGTGAGCTAAAGACTAATCCCACTTGAGACGACAACATAATCCATCTCGTCAGTGATGGTTGGAAGAAGTCCAAGTATCAATTGCAGCATTGCATCGGTTCTAGGAGCCCAGATTGTAACAAAGAAGAGCACAAATTGAGGATGGCCTTAAAAACAGCAGCAAAGAAATGCTTTTATGCATACATACAACTTTGATTTGTACTCTGCCTTGTACTTTTCTTGCTTCTCTATTGCTTCCTCATCTTTAGAGACTCCATAAACATCTGTATCTGAAGGCTTTAAGCTCTTCTCATCCTTGTCAACCCACATTGTTAAGGGAAAATCATAATGAGTACAAATCTAACCGTCAATGGGGAATGTAAGATGATCCTAGAGAAAAAGACACGTGGCATACATCTAAGGCGCGAGGAATGAGAATAAGAGATATCCGAAAAAAGAACTCCTGTTCGACCCCCCAGGGTGATCCAGACATGATGGGACCAGTTAATGGGGGTAGCTGGGCATTTAATGGACCGCCATTAATGCTCATAAATACTGAAACCAACCATAAATGCCAAGTAGGCCGATTTGACTGGTCAGATCACCATATCATAGACCGAGTTAACAAAAAGCATGGCTGGCACACAGTAAAAGTGTAAGGGTAGAGATAAGTATCAGAAAATATGGAGGACGTGGACTATAAGGGGGTTGAAGAAGACCAAGGGGGGTCGTAAGCGGCTGACAAGACGTCCCAACGCCGCCCTAAGGGGTCGTAGCCTATCAAACCTACTGTTTCCTAAGAGGTTGATGATCGAGATGGTGGTAGGTGTGGAGAGGCTTGTCTGGAAAGCTTCCTCTGGGACTTATATATAGCACAAGGATCTTCAATTGCAGGGGCACCTGGAATTTTCATGTCAAAAGAAAAAACACCCTAACCAGGTATTAATCCTCTTGTGTCTTACTCTCTCTATGGTTCAAAAATCTTACTTCGTCGAAGAGGAAGGAAAGATGGTGGTGGCTCCAGTATCTCAAGGAACCCCCATTTTAAAGGAGCTCTAGTGTTCCACGAAGAGCTCCATTTTGTGTGTCCCTGGTGTGAGGACAATTGAAAATCGACGTGATCCTCCTCGGGATGAAAATGTGTATCCTGTAATCGATGAAGATCGATTTGTTCTGTTGGAGTCGCCACCTAGATTAAGGTCTAGGACCTCTAAAAATGTAGCCTCACCCTAAGGTAAGACTTCTATTGACTCGTGACCCAATGTATCGGTTCTTTGGTCTGCAAGAGATCGGGTAAGTATTCGGGTACGGTTA
>CM053266.1:19234113-19304802 GCA_028583415.1 Protea cynaroides
AAAATCTCTAACTTTAGCATCGGAGTGGCCCCGGGGTATATCCCGCCCATCTTCTTGTTGTGTAGGTGTTCCATCTACGTGGCAGGATCGGAGAAGCAGAACGGATTCCATCGACAACACCCATCTAGTCAAGAAAAAAATCTTCAAAAACATCTATTTCTCATCCAAATTCTCGTCCTTGTTGAAATATTCATCCAGCCTCGTCTGGATTTCATCGTTAATCCCATTTTTTGCATCTTCCACATTGTCACTCTGGTTTCCCTTCTTTTCCGTGAAGAGATCTCTGCCGTCAACTTCTGAAACCTCTTTGCCCATAGTCAAGAGAGCTTGTCGAAGGTCCTTCTGTGCTTCTGAATAGCTCTTCAAACCAGATTTTGTGTTACTTTCTTCAAACTCCGATGGTTTGCTCATTATCACTATCAATGGTATCGGCACTCTCTTACAGTTAATCTATGTTACTCCTTTTCTCATCTATGCTACCAAGGAGAGTCGTCGGAGTTGTATGGGAGTCATTGGAGTTGCAAGGGAGTCATCGGAATTACGGGGAAGTCATTGAAGTTATAGGGGAGTCACTAGAGTTGCAGGGGAGTCATCGGAGTTGAATGTTATAGGAAATGAATGTTGATGAATGAGTTAGGTGAAATAAAATAGCTCAGCTAATATGGGAACATCAAGGGTAATGTGTCATTTCAATATCTAATATTAACATCGTTTGCTGATGGGAACAGAGTATTATTTCTAAACCACAAGGGGAGGTGCGTGTAATTAGACCTAAGTACATGGGAGGTGAGTGTAATTTACCCTTTATATTAAATCATGGAGAACATAGTGCTATATACTAATATAAGATCAAACCATCAGAATCATCTGAAAGATTTCAATTGGAAGGATACAATTTAATCATCAGTTTAGCAATTTTAAGTCTGTGATTTAGATCATGGATAACAAACATGATAACAATGTCTGACATATAATCGGATCATCAGAAGTGTCCAATTAGATCAATCGCATATGATCTTGTAATCAATATTTTAATCTGTTGCTGCTAGATTTCGTGTTTGGGTCTTCCGCTGTGGGTCCAACCTACAGATGACAAAACAAGGCAAGGGAGGTCGGACTTGTTGCCCTGGGACCACTCCGATGCTTAGGTTAGGATACTAGGCCACAAATAAATAGGGGCCGAGCTTTTTGGGAAGGCCGACTAATGGAATAGTGTAAGCGGGGTAAGAAGTGTTATGATAGTAATAGGGGGATTTTACCTTCCCATTAGTGAGATTGATGCTCCCTTTTCTAATAATCTTGGCACCATCATTGTTGCCAAACTTCACAAAACCTCTCTCATACTGTTGAAGCTTCTTAAGCTTTTTACTGTCCTTAGTCATGTGGCTTCGGCACCCATTTTCAAGAATCCATGGAGTAGAACCATCATGTGCTCTAAAATCTGTTTGTACAACCAAAAAGTTGCTTTTGTTCTTTTTGTTTTATCCCTTTGAACCCAGACTTTCTCTTGTGGCTATGGTTTCTCAATTTGCTTCTGCTTTGTAGCTTTTTTATTGTTTTATTATGCTACCTCTGTGGGGTTGGCACAGGGGGGAAGATGGTCCTGTAATCCCTTGCTACATGCCCAAAATTGTGGTAGTTGTAGCACTCTATAAAATTCTCATGAAGGAGAGTAAACTCATTTCTGCTCTCAAGTTTGACTTCCCTCTGATTGAATTTGCAAGTGACTATCTTGTGCCCAGATGTATTGCACTTATAACAATATCCTTGAAACTGAGAACTTGGCCTTGAAAATGCCATATACTTCATCCGTCTCTGTAGTGCACGAGGATAATTTCCTTTATAGAACCTACCATGTTCCACTCTCCTGCCTTGCCACACAATTTGTTTTGACCATACATGGTATTTAGTTACCTCTTTGAGCATGTATAATAGGCTCCTGCCGTTTCTGACATTTCTTTGAGAAGGTGGAGTTTTCTTCTCTTGAGTCCTCACAACATCTTAAAAAAATCTCCTTTTCCTTTAAGAAAGAAAATGGACCTTTTCCTTTTGTATTGGTCTTCTTAGATGTCTCTTCCTTGTTAAAACCAAGACCAAATTTAATGTGGGAAGGTCTTTGAGCATTGATGATGCTATCAAGCTTACTACTGCTAAGATGCATTGAAGTTGGCTCATCGTGTTGTGATAATTCTTCTTGTCTTTATTTTTTTTATTTTTAATGCTTATAGTTTTTCTTGTCTCTCAAGATTTTCTTGTTGAAACTTAATACTTTTTCTTCTAGAATTGCAAGCTCATTATGTATCTTCAAAATGGTTAAGCATATTGGATTGTTCTTCCAGATGAGCTTTCAAAATTGTAATCCCTATCTGTAGACTAGAATAGTCCACAGATGCCTGTGTGAGATGAGTCTCGAGATCATTACTTAGCTTCTTGGACTTTTCACTTTGTTCTCTTAGTTCTTGAATCGACCATTTCTTCTCCTTAACCTCTTACCCTCTTGAGTTCCTTGGTGACTTCTGCTAGCTCTTCTTTTAAATTTATCTTACCTTCTTCATCAGTACTTGAGGTTGATTCTCCATTTCTGTCTTCCTCTTTATATCAATGGCCATGAACAGTGCCTCACTAGGCTCATCACCTGAAGCATCTTCTAAATCATCATCTGATTTATCATACTCCTCTTGGAAATGAAACCTCTTCTCTTAAGCTTGTTCTTCTTAAGACTATACTTCTTCTTGGCCTTGAACTTATCCTTGCTGTTATCTTTATCATCACTTTCAATTTTATTCTTCTTTGGACATTTTACAGCAAAATGTCCAACCTTACCACAGTTGAAACACTTAAATGGGAGTTTGTTCTTGTACCTTCTTATACCCTCTCAGTTTTTTAGTGAAGTGAACTGTGACCTCATCTCCACTTTCATCTTCATCTGATTCTTCAAAAACCTTTAGTTTTTTCATTGCTTTGAATGCTGCTTGTTTATCAACAGATTATACTTTGGTTACTCTCATCTCTTAAGTTGTCAATGTGAGTATCTAAATTGTTGGCCTCGTCAATAGCTAAGACTTTTGAATTAAACATGGATGGAAAAATCTCAATTTTTTTGATAGATAATAGGTCCTTTCAGTTCTTCTCTAAGTCCTCTAATGGAACTGCCTACTTCATTAACTCTGGTCATGTACCTGTCAACATTTTCTTCCTCAACCATATTTCAAAATCTCAAATTAAGCCCTGAAAACTTGCAACTTCGCCTTCTTAATTTTTTCTCCCCTTCATAGACTCATGTCAACCTACCCCATATTTCCTTTGTTGTTTTGCAGTCCTTAACTTTGGCCAATTCATTGTTAGTAAATCCACCTTGACTGGCATTGTGTGCCTTGAGGTTGTTCTCAAAACTCTTACTGGGTGCATTTGTCTTTAAAGGTGTGTATCCGTTCACCTGAAGCCCACACATCAAAACCAAGTGACCCCAAATAGGTTTTCGTTCTCCTCTTCCAGAACAAAAAGTCATTTCCATCAAAATGTGGTGGTCTACTAGATTCTTTCCCTAAAGTATTGTCAAATTGTATGATCACTCAACTGCTGATTAAGCTGATACTAAGTCCCACTCTGATACCAACTACTGAACCTCGGTTGACATTGAGGTGGGGTGAATCAGTTTATAAAATTTCTTCTTAAAAAAAAGCTAAATATTGCTTAGAGCTAATAAACTATACACTGTCACAATCACAGCCAGATACACAAGTGTATGCAAATTTACCTCGCTACCACTCAATAGCCAGGTCTACCAAATTTGCATACCCATCCTACATATCCATACCATAGCACTTCATAAGATAAAGAGAATGCAAACTGCAACACACGTACTTAGTTCACTAACACATTTTGTGATGGTTAGTTCAAGGAGTAATGCCAAACAAACTAGGTATATACTCGATACTCTTCTTTTTGTTTTCTACAAGACAAGGGTAGCTATCATGTGTTTTCCCAACATACAACTAAAAAGGCTCACCAATGGCAGGGTTCAGTTAGCTACAACTACTAGTGTCAAACACCCACTGAACACATTATCAATACTAATGAGTTGGGCTTATATCATGCCTTATAATTTTACCCCCAATAGTTGGCATTCAGCATTTATCACCTATAACTAGCATTTAATAATGGAAAGCATATAATCATTCAAGGTTAAGGGAATCTCACAACTGAAGCTTCTCGATGCCCAGAGATGATTGTAGTGCTTCCAACATTTTACTGGAATCTTCAACAACCCCAAGAGTTAGGAGAACTTGGCTCTTCAAGTACACCATAATGAAGACCTTATCTCCTTCTTTTTCAATGATAAAGCTCTCACTATCAACTCACAATGCTTCAATACTCCATTAATGAGCAAGAGTTAAGTTGGTAGGTAATTTAATGCCCAACCATGAAGAACAACACTCACACACTTTCTCTTTTTCACTTCATGTTTTCCTGTTGTTCTTTTTCAATCTTTCATTCTTAACAGATAGAGGGTTAAAAAATGAGTTCATAGCACTTTGAACCCAATTTAAGATTGAGTGAGAAATCAGCATTTAAAGATGGGCCTTTAACAAAATTCCAAATGGAATCTAAAGAGAAAGCACCATGCACTTGCAACACATGGACTCACTACTCAGATTGACACGTTAAAACCGTTGTTAGCCTTTTACGTCAGGTGAATTTAAAAGTGACCGTTAGATTCGGCCAGGACCTGTAGCGGGAGTACAAACCATCTGATCGGCTAGACAACTTTGTAAATAAATACCTAGTTTGAGCCGAGGTGTCGAGCCTAGGTGCCAAGGCTTCAATGCTTCAAAGCTTCACTCTAGTTCTTCAAGGCTTGGTGCTGGCCGAAGTGCCGACTCAAACTGTGGCCGTGGCTAAGGTGTTACACCACCAAGTTGCCAACAATGACAACTAAGGCCAACAACTCATGCAAAATAATATATGTTTATGAACTCCATCTTGTATCAATCACAAGGAAACCAGGTTCTACGAGTTGGATTTCTTTGCCACGGGATCGATAATCTTCAACAAATTCTCCATCTTCTCTCTCTACTGATATAATCAAAATCAATTTCCACATGTTTAATTTCTTCAATTGTCGATTAACAACTTTCACTCAAACTAGATACATTCTTTGCATTCAACCCCCTTATTGACTGAACAAAGAACCAAAGGAGTCCAATGTCACGACCAGCGACATGCTCCGCCTATGTGATCCGTGGGTTAGCACATGAGTTAGTGGGTTGGCCCATAATCTAGAATTTTCCACATACTTGTACATAGGTAAGGTTCTCAAGATATCTCTACATTTGTGTATATATTATCTAGAATTCTCTAAGGAGGTGGGAATGTTTTAAATCTCATTACTAGAATATTCTTAATCGTAGGATAGAAGACACTTGTAAAAATCTTAGCCATTCATTGTACTCTTTGGTGCCTATAAATAAGGCTAGCCTCATTGGCTAAGGCACTCTGCATTTAAGCAACTAGTGTGTAAGAAAAGTTCTTTGCAATAGACTTCTTTTTTTTGAAGCTCTCATGTGTGTTATTTTCATTCTTGGTAAGGAGTTAGGCTGACTTAGTACTACAAGAAGGCTTGTGAGCGACTAAGTGCTGATACGGTAAGCTTAATAAGATTAAAGTCGGGACAATTTGATATCAGGGCATGGTTGCAAGGGGAGACACTTGTGTAGCAAAGTCACCATGTTTAGCTCAGAGGTGTAGAATATGGAAGAAAGGGATGCCAATGAGCAAGCACGAGGAATGGATGCCGACGTCAACATAAGGAGCAAGCAGAGCAAGGACAAGTCCCAAGATGTTGTGGGTGTTGTGGCTGCACGACTAGCTCTGGTAGAGTTAGCCATGGCCAATACTAGGGAGTGGTTGTGGAGCAGAGTGGGGAAGACCTTGAAGGCCGCTTGGGGGAATTCAAGGAGGAGTTTATGGGTCGATTGGAAGAGCTCGATGGGGCTTTACGAACTGTTAGCAACACCACCACACAGCCACAACAAGGGGAGCTAGATGACTTAAAAGCTAATGTGTTGCAACTGTTGGCTAACTTCGAGGCTCACATGGAGAAGACGTGAGCAGATTGGGCATTGTGCAAGAGGACCATGGCTGGGGTTCAAAGGAGGCCCTTAGGGTAGAGGTGCCAAAGCCCAAGTCCTTTGATTGGGCAAAGGGATGCTCAAGAAGTCAACAACTTCTTGTGGTACATGGAGAGATATTTGAGGCGATAACGCTTGAGGACGAGCCAACAAAGGTACGAACTACCACTGTTTACCTCAAAGACACTACTATACTATGGTGGCGTAGGTGACATGCAGACATTTAAAGAGGTATGTGCATAATTGACACTTGAGATAGTTTGAAGAAGGAATTAAAGAAATAATTCTATCCCAAGAATGTCTTATTCTTGGCAAGAAAGGGTCTTAAAAGGCTAAACTAGATTGGGTCTATTTGGGATTATGTAAAAGATTTTTTACATTTATGTTGGAAGTCTCGAATATGACCGAAGATGAACTATAGTTTAACTTCATGAATGGCTTCCAAGGTTGGATTCTGTAAGAGCTCCAATGTCATGATGTGAAGGATCTTGCTTCAGTTATAAGAGCAGTAGAGTACATACCGGAGTACAAGAGAGAAGAGCCCTCAAAGTCCAGGAAGTCATTCCATGGAAAAGGTAGGGGAGAGATGGCATCCAAAGGGTAGCTCAAGTAAACCCTCATCATATAAAGAGGGCAAGCCAAAGGATGACAAGAGAGAGGTATCAGCCCAAGAACACTTTTTCCTTTGTGATGGACAGCATTGGGCTAGGGATTGTCCAAAGAGGAAGGCGCTGATGGCTCTACTCAACGACAAAAGTGAGGATGAGGAAGCCTACATGGGATCACTACAACAATTAGTGGCTATTGATGAACACATTCTATGTGTGAATTTAGGGTATAAAGTATGCATATCTTATTCTATTTATGATTTTTTTGGATATTTAATGTTATTTTTATGTTTGTAGGGTGTAGGTAAAAGAATGGAGAAATTTAAGCTTGAAAAGACCATTTTATGCATTTTTGGTGATCTTATCCAGTTAACTCACCCAGTCAACTCAGCAACTATGCATAGGGATGGATTTTATAACGAGAGTCATAAATTTTGTGTATAAGATCAGCTTTGGACCAAATCAAAAAGCAACCCAATCTCATGTGAGAGATTCCATTCTCTTGAGAAAATATTCTCTACTGATTTAGAATGGAATTTATAAGGTGGAGATTGCCATATCTTTGGGGTTTTTTTTATTTTTTTTCTCTCAAAATTGATATCACATGTGGAGATTGGCATGACATGGAAGAATGAAAAGCTCCAATCGGTTATGAAAGTTTTCAAGAAGAGATAATGATGTCAAAGATACAATGAGTTGTTGCAAGATCTTTTTCTACTCAAGAATCATCCATATACAATGAACCTACAAGAATGGAATTTGGTTACCAAAATTATCTCTACAAAATCTCTTGTAATCCAATTGTAAAGATTGATTGTGATATTTACTCACTTGTATATATATGTGATACTTAGTAATAGAAAAAACATCCAATAATTCTATTGTAATTTTTTTTTTTTTTTTAAAAATTTATATGAGAGTTTGAGAGTTTTAGTTTCTTCTTTTCAAGTTATGTTCTTCTTGCTTAATTTATTTATTTATTTTTTCTTGAATTTTTAATTTCAGTTATAGAACTTTATAGTGGGGTTGATCAATATAGATTGTACCCCATTACTATTTTAATTTAGGGGAGAAGGCTTCCTTTGTAAACATTTGCGTATCGCCTTGTAGTGACAATAAGATGACGAGTGACGATAGAGAAATCTTCCAACGAGATAAGTTTTTCTTACATTCTTTTAATTTTAATTTAGTTTCCTTCTTGCAATAGATCTATGTTACTCTATGGTTAATATAGTGGTTTCGTAAATCTTCGTGCCGTTAGGAATTGGTTATTATTGTTTTTGTTGCTTGATTAGTTTTTATGTGAAGTGATTAGGGTGTTAATTCATTCAAATCCCTTTGGTACGCTTTGTCTTATTTGAGTAAGGATAATAGCGATTCCTCCCTGAGATCGATTTGTTACTACACAATATCGTGCACTTGCGGTTATATACACGTTTAATTTACATCAAGTTTTTAATGCCGTTGCCGGGGAGGCAAGCCGTTATTTTTCCTATTTTAAATAGTTCAAAGTGATTTAAAAAAAAAAAGGGAAAAGAAAAATGCAAAATGTTTTCATTGGTTTTCATGCCTTTCTTTGCACCTCTGATCCATTAGGTTGGAACAGTACCATCGACGGTCTAATCCTGATCATGAAATGGTGTTAAGGGATGCTGGCTATCGAATTATCAAGAGGAATAACAACCAATAGCTTTGATGGTAATGACGTTGTTTCTCAAGGTAATTACGGATTTGACCGATCTCTAAGCCATTAATCGTCAGGAGGTTTGCATTGACCCCGATTCAAACAAATCCAACTTTTCACTTCGAATTTAAAGGAAAAAGAAAGAGAAAATTTTGTCATTTAAAGAGGTTTATGCATGAGAGTGTGGACTTGTGATTCTACTAACCGTCTGATAAGAGTCACATCGTTTACATTGGTTGAACCCAAAACCACACTTAATGATAGGTTCTATCCTACTAGGGCAGCACAACCCTCATGTATTCAATTATTGACTGCCACAGGTAATAACTATGAATTGAAAACTCAATTCATTACCATGCTTTCCCATTTTCATGGATTATCTTCAGAGGATGCATACTTGTTCCTCTATGAGTATGAGGAGATGCGTTCCATCATTAAGATGTAATAACTCAGTGATGATGCTGTCAAATTGAGGTGCATCACTTTTTCACTCAAGGATGGAGCTAAAAAATGGTTCTATGGTTTTCCATTACTTCATGGGACAAATTGACTGTGTTATTCCTTAAAAAGTTTTTTCCTCTTTACATGACAAATAAACTTCGAAGGAATATAATAAGGTTCAAACAAGAGCCAAATGAGTCTTTTTTTGCGACTCATGGAGAGGTTCCAAGGCCTACTCCAAGGGTGTCCTCACCATGGTATTGAAACATGGCAGCTTTGCTAAATTATCTTCGAAGGGATAGACTTCCCTACCAAGCAGATGCTTGAGTCTATATGTCCTCAAGGATTCACTTCCTATGAGGATGCTATTGACGTTTGGAATTTTTTGGCAAATCTCGTCAAAAAAACAAGAGAGTGGGAGTCTGCGCAGGAGATGGACTACACCCAAAAAGGTAAATGTTACTTTGTCGATGGCTAGTAGCTAAGGAGGCACACTTAGAGAGCCTTATCAAAATAACAAAAGTTTTATTTCCTAAAGACCCTATCTAAAAGCAAGTCCTAATGTGCAACTGGTGTCAAACTCCTAGACATACAGTGGAGGAATGCTCTTCATAGGAAAATTCTTAGAATGCTAATGCAAGTGTACTGTATAATCCGTATAGCAACACCTTACAACCTAGGATGAAGAAATCACCCAAATTTCTCCTAGAATCAAGGGAATCGTGTGGGCCCACCTCAATTTGCAAATCAAGATCCACCCGGTCACATCAGACCATATGCTCCCCCTAGACCCAATTTTATTCCCCAAGGTAATTTTTAGCAATCCCTTGGGTTTTCTAACACGAATGAGCTGGCCAGACTCAGTGAGTTGGAGAAGAATGTGATAGCTCTTATGGCAAGGCATACCAATATGGAGAGGACACTCACCCAACTGGTTATCCTGATGTGTGAAAAAAACAAGGGTATTCTGTCCAGCCAACTAGAGACCAACCCATGCCATCACCTATAACCAAATAGGCCAAACCCTTAGGTGAATGGCGTAAAGAATCAATCAGGGCCATCCAAACAATGTAATGCAGTCCATGCTTTACAGAGTGGCCAAGAGTACCTATAAGATGAAGCACCAAAGAACAAACCCACAGTTGCTCTCGTTAATGTTGTTCCCTAATCTGAGGCAACTGCTAAGCCTTTGTCTTCAGGTTGGTCTGATAAACCTAAAAAATCCAAAGAGACCGTCATAGACAGAGTTTTTACTCCACCAGCCCCATTCCCTAATAGGTTGGTAAACCTAAAGAAGACTGCTTTAGTTGATAAAATTTTAGAGGTCTTTAAATAGGTAGAATTGAACATCCTACTTTTGGATGCAATTGACCAAATCCCAATTTGTGCAAAAGTCCTTTAAGACTTATGCACACAAAAACGGATTAGTCAAATTCTCAAAAAGGTATTCTTGGCTGCACATTTAAGTTTCCTTCTGAACCATCCTGTGAAAACCAAATATAAGGACCCTGGCTGTCCTACCAGCTCTTGCATCATAGGCAACACCATTATTGATAATGCTCTGCTAGACTTAGGTGCAAGTGTAAATCTTCTACCTTATCATGTTTACCAGCAATTAGGATTGGAAAAATTGAAACCAACGTTCATCTTACTTCAACTAGCTGATCGCTCTGTAAAGACTCCTTAAGAAATGGTAGAGGATGTTTTATTGAAGGTAGGGGAATTTCTTTTTTCTGTTGATATCATTGTTTTATAAACACATCCTATCTTTAATAGGCATTAAATCCTTATCATTTTAGGGATACCATTTCTGGCTACAAGCAATGCATTGATAAATTACACAAATGGTCTCATGAAGCTATCATTTGGTACCCAAACTGCTGATCTAAATCTATTTAGTATATGTAAGCAACCTACTGAGGAAGTACATATGCTCCAAGGAATCTCCGACCATGTCGCGACTACTTTTGACATAGACTTTGACTTGAAATTCTTGCAGTGTATGAAAGAGTTGGGAGGAGTAGAGGACACTTTCTCATCAGAGGCATGGAGTGTCCACACACTTGTGGAACCTCTAGGACCTTTATCCACTTCCACTCCCAAGCCTTCAATGGTTGAACCACCTAACTTAGAATTAAAGGAGTTACCGTCTACTCTAAGTATGCCTTCTTAGGATCTGACTAGACTCTTTCCATTATTATTACATCTAATTTGACTTCTAGTCAGGAAGAAGAGTTAGTCAAATTCTTACAAAACACAAGGAAGCCTTAGGTTAAACTGTGGCTGACATTAAGGGTATTAGTCCGTCTATTGTTCAGCATCAAATACACCTTATGGAAGGTACCAACCCCTCAAGGGAACCTCTGAGACTGGAAACTCCTGTGATGAAGGAAGCCATTAAGAAAGAAATTTTAAAGTACTTAGATCATGGGATCATATATCCCATATTTGACAATGAGTGGGTAAGTTCGGTACATGTGGTACTAAAGAAGTTAGGAGTCACTGTAGTTGCTGACAATGAATTGATTCCAATCCGTATCCAAAGAGGATGGAAAGTGTGCATAGATTACAGAAAGCTGAATACGACAATGTGGAAGGATCATTTCCCTTTGCCTTTCATTGATAAAATGTTAGAGAGGTTGGCCGGACATGAATACTATTGTTTCTTAGATGGATACTCTGGTTACAACCAAATTCCATTGCCTTAGATGCTAACACAAGACCACTTTAATATGTCCCTCCGAAACCTATACTTACTAGCACATGCCTTTTGGGCTATGCAATGCCCCTGCCACGTTCCAAAGGTGCATGATGAGCATCTTCTCAGATATGGTAAAACAATTTTTAAAAGTATTCATAGATGATTTTTCTGTGCATGAGTCTACTTTTTATGATTACCTATAAAATCTTTCGTTAGTTTTTACCAGGTGTACGGAGAAGGATTTAGTTTTAAATTGGGAGAGATGCCACTTCATGGTAAAACAAGGCATAGTGTTGGGTCACATCATTTCCAAAGAGGGGATCATGGTTGACAGAGCCAAGGTAGAACTGATTGAAAAACTACCTATTCCTAAAGCTGTTAAGGACATTCGTTCCTTTCTGGGACATGCCAGTTGCTATCGGCAGTTTATTAAGGACTTTGGTCAGATTGCTCATCCTCTCACCTCTTTACTTGCTAAAGATCAGCTCTTTGATTTTAATGATGCCTGCCTTGAGAGTTTTAATTAACTCAAAAAGGTTTTGACTACTGCCCCGGTCATTCAAACACCTAGATGGACACAACCTTTTGAGCTTATGTGTAATGCTTTTGATTTTGCATTAGAAGCTGTCCTTGGCCAACTGATCAATAAGTTACCTCATGTGATTTGTTATGCAAGTAGGACTTTAAACGATGCACAGCTTGATTACACTACCACTAAAAAAGAATTCTTAGTTGTTGCATTTGCTTTAGAGAAATTTTGTGCCTACTTGATAGGATCCCATGTCATTGTGTATACGGATCATGCTACCCTCAAGCATCTCTTGCAAAAAAAGGATGGCAAAGCCCATCTCATTAGGTGGGTTTTGCTTTTACTGGAGTTTGACTTAGAGTTTAGGGATAAACAAGGAATTGAAAATCTGATTGCTGACCACTTATCCCGACTGCCTAATTCTTTGATTGTCAATTTACCAGTCAACGAGTCTTTCCCTAATGAGCAGTTGTTTGCAGTATCTAGTGAACCTTGGTTCACTGATATTGTAAATTACTTGGTAACAGGTGCGATCCCTCCCATTAGTCTACCCGTGATAGGTATAGATTTCATTCCCAAGTTAAGTACTATTTTTGGGACGATCCGTATCTGTTCAAGATTTGCCCTGATCAAATTATCAGGAGATGTGTACCTGACTAGGAACAACAAATTATGTTGTCTTATTGTCATGATCAGGCGTGTGGGGGCCACTTTGGGCCAAGTAAGACCGCGGCCAAGGTTTTACAATCTGGATTCTACAGGTTTAGTCTTTTTAAGGATGCCTTTAATTACTGTAAGGCACACCCTTCTTGCCAGTCTTTAGGTTGCATTACCAAGTGAAATATGATGCCACTCAATCCAATTCTGGTGGTTGGAGTTTTTGATGTTTGGGGCATCGATTTTATGGGTCCGTTTACAAAATTTTTTGGGAATGAGTTTATCTTGTTAGCTGTGGACTACATGTCCAAATGGATAGAAGCTGTTGCTACTAAAACCAGTGACCAAAAGGTAGTCCTTAAATTCCTAAAGGAGAATATATTCTTCCGATTTGGTATCCCTGAGCTATCATTAGCGACAGGGGAAAACACTTCTGCAACAAACCATTTGAGGCCCTTGTTTGAAAATATGGTATTACCCATAAATTGGTAACCCCTTACCACCCTCAGACCAGTGGACAGGTTGAAGTGTCCAATTGATAAATCAAACAGATTTTGGAAAAGACTGTCAATCCAACTCGTAAGGATTGGTCCATTCGCCTCATAGATGCTTTGTGGGCTTATAGAACTGCTTTCAAGACCATTCTTGGTCAATCCCCTTATCGTCTGGTGTGTGAAAAAGCCTACCATCTACCAGTCGAATTGAAACACCGGGCGTTTTGGGCCATTAAGAAATTAAATTTTGATTTGTCAGATGCTAGTACTCATAGGAACTATAGCTCTTTGAGTTGGATGAATTACGAAATGATGCCTAAGACAGTGCTCGCATCTATAAAGACAAGACTAAGGCTTACTGTCACACCCCAATTCTGGTCTAACCAGAATAGTGTGATAAACTGCCAATAAACCAACGGTACAATCCAGGATCTCGTATAGGTCGTACCCACCATATCAAATCACACACACATTCCACAGTAATAATCAAAGGTAATAAACAAATAAGCGAAAGTCTTACAGATATTGAATTGAGAGTCTAACAGTGATAAATAAGTATTTAATCTAATTATCTCCAAACACAAGACATAAAAGTAAATAATCCATTACATGTTCCATTAATCAAATATAGCTAAACTAATCAAATATGCACAGGTTGAACTCGCATGATGAATCATGCGCATCTTCAACAGCTTCTACGTCTATGACGGCAACGTGTCCATACGTCGGCGCATTCATATAATCTTTAATAGTAGGACCTGCATCATCAACTAAAAATATTCGATGTCGAAAGGGTGAGCACACATCACGGCTTAGTGAGCAAACAAAACAATGCAACATATGCATGCATTCAATTCATATCTTTGGTTTGATTTTTATGTTTGTAATGTGCTATAGAAAGGTTTGGTGGCCCCCACACCTCTATACACGAGTGTGTGAATCCGCCCAATGGATCAAACACCATTTCCTTTCCAATGCACCCACCATGGAATAGAGATAGAGCTAAAGTGTCTGGCTCAAACACTGCCAACACTTCCCCTGATGCCCTACCCATACCAATACGTAAGCCCTTATTGGCGAGGGCTTGCAAACTAAGCTCGCAACTAACCAATCCTAATGCCAAACAGTGTATCCAAGGCCTCACCCCAGCATCCCTCAATACATTCATAGAGATAGAGCTAAGGCCCCCCAGTAGAGCCAGAGACCACATGGTCGGAGACCACCTCCCCTGATGCCCTACGACGTAATAGTTTTGCTAAGATAATGACGATACGACGATGTTAGTGGGCAAGACTTGAGTAGAGATAGAGCTAGAGTCTGGTGACGAGGTTAAAGACCACCATACCACATTCTCCCCCTGATGCTCCACTCGCATCCAACACACCAACAACACACATACCTTCACATGCCTATTCCTAGCATCATCATCATCATCATCATGTTATAAATAAACAGAATTAAATATGCATGAACAGTAATAGCAAGAATATTGGATGACATATGAGATGCACATTACAATCATACAAGCATAGAATCAATCATGGCATTGGACTCAATAAAAATAAATAGTTTGTTATTAACCAATTAGTTTAGGCCTTGTTCCCTCACCTGTTAGCAATACTCGATCTCCTTACAAGTCTTGAAATTCTCTTTCAATCAATTTAACAACCTAAAAGTTATATGAATTTAAGTTAGGGTTCATATATAACATGTTACAGTAATAAAAAATCGAAACAGAGCACTGATAGGTGTCTGATTGGTCCTATGGTCTCATACTATATCGACCTTACAGCCTACGGTCAATCCCCTATGATCGCATACAGTGCGACTGTAGCTGCGACCATATGATTCCTGAATCTTTTCGAATGCCTATGGTCGATCCTCTGATCAGGCTGATCGTGCTATGGTCGACCGTAGCTGCGACCTTGGGATTTCTGGTCACAGACTACATGCAATTCGAGTTCTTCCTGGGTCAATTCCCCTGTTCTTCAATTGGGTTTGTCCTAATATCATCCTATGGCAATCATTAGCAGTTTCTTATCAACCCTAACCATCAAACTCATCTCCCATGGTTATCCTTGGAAATTACTCAAGGAATCACATGGATCATGATAGGTTGACATCCCAAATCCTCCATAGAATCCTTAGTCCATAGAATTAACATCTTTAGAGATTAGGTTCATACCTTTGCCCGTGATAGAGAGCCAATCTCTTCTAAGCAAATCCTCTCCTTAGCCTTTTCTTCTTCTCCTTCTCTTCCTTCTTTTTCTCTAGGGTTTACTAATGTTCTAAAAGAGTGAAAAAGGATTGAGGGACGTCATTTATATAGAGGAAAACTCTCCATATAGAGTCCTCTTTCAATTAGGAAAGCAATCCCTTAGTTTAGGAAAGTTTCCAAAACTCAGAGTCTGATCTGGGGTCTCACGGTCGATGGTTAAGGTCGCAGAACCCATCGACCGTAGGGTCAAAATCATCGACCGTGGGGTTCATTGTCACACCCCAATTCCGACTGAACCAGAAGTGTGAGTGAACCGTCACTGAACTAACAGCTCACACCAGGATCTCAATAAGACCATGTCCACTAATACAAACTATTGCACATAACCACAATCACAATATAATAAAATACAACGGAAGTCTTAAATTAAATGAACTGAGTGATCTATTGATAAATTTAAATAAAATATCCAATTATTCAAATATCCAAAACATAAATAAATATCTTTACATCAACTGTATTTCCATGTGAAAATAATAAAATAAATTAAATTAAATCCTAAAGGTACACGTAGAAAGGGCACTCACATGAAGCGTCATGCTCGTCCTCTCCTGCTTGCACGTCCAAAGCAGCCACGCCTCCGTACACTGGAGCATTCACATAATCCTCCACTGAATAACCTGCATCGATATCTAAAAATAGTGTATACACAAGGGTGAGCTCACAACTTAGGTCAGTAAGACAATCAGACAATGCAACAAACATATGCATCAGTAACATTCTCATTATGGTCTGGTTTAAGTTTGCAATGTGCTATAGAAAGGATTGGCGGCCACCGAACCTCTATACACGAGTGTGTGAAGCCGCCCAATGGATCAAACACCACTGTCGTCCCACATGCACCCTATCATGGAATAAAGATAGAGTTAAGGCGTCCGGATCAAACACCGCCAACACCTCCCCTGATACTCTACCCATACCAACACGTAAGCCTCTATTAACGAGGACTTGCAAACTGGGCTCGCAACTAACCAATCCTATATGTCATTACAGTAGGCCCTGTCCCAGCAAAGCTCCCTATGGCATAAAGATAGAGCTAGAGTCTAATGGCCAGGCCGGAGACCACAGTGCCACTTCCTCCCCTGATACCTTACCTGCACTAAGCATGCTAAGACAGAACGATACGAAAGGTGCTAGTGTGAGGAATGATCCCAGACCTCCAGTCCTTCCCATTCCACACACCAACGAAAAACAATCACATGCCTAACAGTCACAACCTAGCATAGCGAGTATGTTTTACTGTTTATTAGGTTATTAGGGTTTAGGTCCGATTTCCTTACCTGACGCTTGTTTGATAGCTTGCTCCGCGTCACAAGGTCCAAACTTGCTGTTACAAGGTCCTACATGATATTAGGGTTTAATCAGAATAGTTCTCTTAGGGTTTACGTTGGTCAAAAGACCAACGAAATTACAAACACTTCTCACAAAGCTTACCGGTCGCAGTACCAGTCGCGACATTGTGGGGAAACCTGCGACCGGTATGGTCGATCGGTCCCCACAGACCAATCCCTGGGAGGTACCGGTCGCATATGGTGCGATCGATATGTCTCCGGAAGACCATACGCTTGGTTCTCACCTTTCGTCGATCACCCCTTATTGATCCTAGGGTTTCTCCTACCCATTCTAGGTCTGAGCACTGAGTTAGAGTTATTTCCAATTCCATTCAAGTCCTAGTTTCGATGATCTTCAATCCAGAACTTGAATCTAAGGTTTATTGACTAAATTAGGGTTTGTTGAAAAAACAAGGTTTAGATCAATACCTCGCTTTGCATGGTATGGATCCAAACATGACTAACCATCCTAGAACTATTAAAGTAGAGGAAGGTTTAAGCACTTACCGTTGGTTCGCGGTAACGTGTTCTTTGTCCAACGGTAATGGCGGCACTTCTCTGTCCTTCTTAGCTTTTTCTCCTTCTTCAACCTCTTTCTCCTCTCTAGGATTTGTGAGAATCAGTGAGAGAGGTTCTAGGAGGTTTAGGGGTTCTTTTATAGGCTAGGATTAGGTTTAGGAAGCCTCCTAACATTAGGAAAGTCCTTCGGTTCAAAATTTAGAAAGTGGGACCCACAGAGATCCTTTTCTGGATCTAAGTCTGCGCAGGCCATACCGGTCGACCATCGACCGGTACCATAGACTGATACCATCGACCGGTATCCAATTTTTCATACTTGAATTGGTCCGATTGGTCCGATTGGTCCAATTTCATACCTGGTTGTCATCCGCTCGTCCCGTCTGGTCCAGTGATGATTGGAATACCTGTTACAACATGAACTAAAGGTTTAGATCGGGTTCATGGAGTGCGGGTCTTACAACTCCCCCACCCTTAAAAGAAATTTTGTCCCCGAAATTTACATGTAGGTTTCACAACTCCCCCATCCTTAAAAGAAATTTCGACCTCAAAATTTGAACGTACCTTGGTCGTCAAAAAGGTTAGGGTATTCCTTTCTCATCGCGTTCTCTTCTTCCCAAGTGATTTCTTCTACGTCTTGGCTTTTCCAATGCACTTTTACATAATGGATATCCTTGCTTCGAAGATGTTGTACCTTTCGGCTGGTGAGCATCACAGGTACCACTTCAAATGTTAAGTCCTCTGTCAAGTCTGGTGGGTTTGCTGTCAAGATGTGCGATGGATCCCTGACATACTTCTTCAACAAAGAAACATGGAACACATCATGAACGCTTGACATGGATGGTGGTAGAGCCAGTTGATATGCCACATCTGGTCAAAATCTCGTATGGTCCCACATACTTGGGGCATAGCTTTCCCTTCTTACCAAATCGTTTCAGACCTTGCACAGGTGATATCTTCAAGAATACCTTGTCACCCACTGCAAACTCCAGATCTTGACGTCGGTTATCTGCATAGTGCTTTTGTCGAACTTGATCTGTCTTAACTCTTTCCTTGATTTGATCAATCACTCGACAAGTTTCTTCGACAAACTCCGGTCCTACAATCCTTCTCTCTCCCACCTCATTCCATAACAGAGGTGTACGACATTTCTTCCCATAGAGTGCCTCATATGGGGCCATTTGGATCGTAGCCTGGTAACTATTGTTATAAGAAAACTTGATGAGCGATAGCTTCTTGTCCCAAGTTCCTTTGGAATCTAGGGCATACGCTCAGAGCATATCTTCTAAGATTTGAATAGTTCTTTCTGACTGCCCGTCTGTCTGAGGATGAAAAGCTGTGCTAAACTTCAACTTGGTTCCCATAGATTTCTGTAATCCTTTCCAAAACTTTGATGTAAAACGAGGGTCTCTGTTAGATACTATACTTTCTGGGACGCTATGAAGTCTGACTATATTACCCACATATAGCTTGGCTAGCCTCTCCATGGTATACTGAGGTCTGACAGCGATGAATCGAGCTGTCTTGGTAAGTCGATCGAATATAACCCATACTGCATCCACCGACCTTGGTGTCAAGGGTAGGCCAGTAACAAAATCCATTGTGATACAATCCCACTTCCATGCTGGCTCCGATAGTGGTTGTAGCAAACCTGTGGGTCTCTACCTTTCAGCTTTAACTTGCTGGCAATTCAGACATTGGAATACGAATCGAGCTACATCCTCTTTCATACACCTCCACCAATATAGTCTTCTTAAATCATGGTACATTTTGGTGCTTCCTGGATATACTGAATATGGGGTGTAATGAGCTTCTGTCATAACTTTATCTTTGATATTTGAATCCTCACTCTCAGGTATACATAATCGTCCACAATACCTGAGTACCTTGCCTGAATTCAAGGTAAAATTAGGATTACTTTTACCCTTCTCTAGGTCTTCTTGCACAGTCTTGAGGTGTGGATCCTGTAGGATTGCTACTTTGACCTCATCTATTAGATCCGATGAGATCTTCAGAGCTGCGAACATCAATGTAAACTTGTGAATTAAGCCCTGTTCCACTGGATCTCCTGCAGTCTCTAATATACATTCTTTATCGTTCTCCATTGAACCTAAGGCTGCAGCACAAAGTGCAGCGTTGGTACTAGGTCCTTCCTCCGGTTTCAATGCCCACTTTCTGCTTAAAGCATCAACCACAACGTGCTATTTGATTCATTAGTGTGAAATGGCCACTGAGCTTGTTTGACGAATTGACCACGCATTCAGTTCAGTATACGAAACATTGAAAGCATCCGACTATATATATAAATATCTGCTCGTATGCCCCATGTCCGAAGCGTATCCCCTAGTCCTTACCGGTCCAAGCAGTCTTTCGCTTTTTGGACTAGGTCGACGGTCTTGGTAAGGGTAAGTCCCATTGTTCATTGATCTCCCCAATGCGAGGTGGGTCTGTCGGGCATGACGTGCTTGTGCCTCTCCCTGTTCATCAATAATAGATAGCAGCTAATCTAGTTGATCCCGTATAGGCGGAGGTGAGGACGGAAGAAGCGGGGCGAAGCCAAAAGACTTTATCCTCCAACATTTCAAAGTCCAAGTTTCAGTTTTTCCAGGTATGAGGCAAAGCCAAAGCCAGAAGTGGTTTATCCGGGCTGGTTGAACCAGTTTGCCCGAAAGAAGCACCCATAATATAATCCAATTGCTATCATGGTTGGAGCAATCGGCCACAGAAATGAGTTTCAAATGTCTTTGTGCGTACTTTGTTCATAGGCGATCTAGTTGGTGCTTAGTCTGTCGACTCTATCTCAACAAAGGAAGAATCGTTCGTCAGTGACGGAATGAAACTCGTGTGAATCGTACGTGGATTGGGGCTATCACACCGAAAAGGCGATAGCAGGCACCTCCGGCGCCCGATTTTCACACAAACTACTATTTGGAAGCGCATCTTTTTCGTATATCAGACGGGCGCTCAGCTCTTCAATCAATCAAAATCAAATCGAAAGGAGATTTTCGTAGAATAAGAAAGAAGGCTCTCATGAAAATTCAATAGAATAGAAAGAAAAGCGGAGTGAGAGCTCTCGCCCGAAAAGCAAGTATCAATTTGAGGAGATTTTGTACTTTGTTTATGGCTCTTATGGTCCGGGTTTCGATCGACGGTATCTTAAGAAAAAATCGTTCGTTCAAGGCAAAGTCCACTTCGCTTCTTTTTTCGTAAATAGACTAAGTCCGAGATCTTCCTGAGAAGCTGCGGAAAGGAAGCCCAGCAACCAAGCAACTAAAGAGCTAGCTGATCGTAGACCACTCTCTCCCGGTGGTCGAGCTGATCTACGACCACCCTATATAAAAGGGTGGTCGTAGATCAGCTTTTCTTCGCTGGCCTCTTCGCTTCCTCATATTAACTAAAGAGATCCGACTTTGAGCAGCAATGAAAGCGATAATAAATACAGAAGTTGCGGTCAATAAGGTAGGGATCATCAAAACACCAAACCATCCAATGTAAAGACGGTTTTTAGTGCTGGTTATCCAGTTACAGAAGTGACCCGTGACGGTGCAAATACATTCCGCGCCTTTAACCCAACTCAAGCTGAAGAGACTTTTTCAATGGTCACCGCTAACCATTTTTGGTCCCAAATTTTTGGGGTTGCTTTTTCCAATAAACGTTGGTTACATTTCTTTATGTTATTTGTACCGAAAGGCGGGATGTCCATGACGTGTACGTGTGGGATGAATCAACGCCGCATTGAATTTAATTTTTCCATTAGCAGGAGCCGTTTGCCTTACCAGGATGGTACTAAATGTCACAATCATAATCTTTTAGTAACTTCAGCCACCTTCTCTGTCTCATATTCAGGTCCTTCTGAGTAAATAGGTAAGTTAAGCTCTTGTGATCCGACTTAATATGAAACTTTTCACCATAAAGGTAGTGTCTCCAAGTCTTGAATGCGTGAAAAACCGCTGCTAACTCCAGATCATGCGTAGGATAGTTCTTCTCATGCTCTTTCAACTGTCTTGATGCGTAGGCAATCACCTGTTCTCCTTGCATCAACACACAGCCAAGACCCAACTCTGAGGCATCCATATATAGGGTAAACGACAAGCCTGGTGCTGGGATGGTCAAGATAGGTGCAGAGGCTAGTCTTGACTTCAAAGTCTGAAAGCACTTTTCACACTCATCTATCCATATGAAATTTTTTCCTTTCTTGGTTAGTCTGGTAAGTGGAACGACGATCCTTGAGTAAATCTTCTATAGTAACCAGCCAATCCAAGGAAACTACGAATCTCCGCAACTGATTTCAATGCATCTCATCCTACTATAGCTGCGATCTTGCTTAGATCCACCTTGATACCGTCTGCAGATACTACGTGACCCAAGAAGGCCACTTCTTTCAGCCAAAATTCACACTTCTTGAACTTGGCATAAAGCTTCTCTCTTCTCAGTCGTTGTAGGGCTGCTCTCAAATGTGTTCAATGAGTCTCCTTGTCTTGTGAGTAGACCAATATGTCGTCAATGAATACAATGATCGAAGTGTCCAACATGTCATGAAACACTCGGTTCATCAGTTCCATGAACGACGCTGGTGCATTAGTCAACCCGAATGACATTACAAGGAACTCATAATGTCCATACCTTGTCCTGAAAGCAGTCTTCGAAATATCCATCGCCTTGATCTTCAATTGGTGATACCCTGATCTAAGATCAATCTTCGAGAAAACCTTTGCATCCTGCAACTGATCGAACAGATCATAGATCCTAGGCAAAGGATATCGGTTATCGATGGTTAACTTGTTCAGCTCTCGGTAATCAATACATAGTCGTACACTACCGTCCTTCTTCTTAACGAACAATACAGGTGCTTCCCATGGTGATATGCTTGGTCGTATGAAGCCCTTATCTAGTAGTTCTTGTAACTGGGTCTTCAACTCCTTTAAATCGGTAAGGGATCTTCTAGAAACACATTTGAAAACTCTCATACCACATCTAGATCTTCCATCCTTAGCACCTTAGCAGTTATGTCGACCACATACACTAAGTACCCCACTCCTCCCTTCTCTATGCATCTCTTAGCTTTTAGGGCGGAGAGGATCAGCTTCCGCTTCCTTGGTAACTTGGTCCCAGTGAAGCTAAACTCTTTTCCCTTCTCATCTTTAAGCACAAGTTTCCTTTCACCACATAATAAGCTAGCTGAATGATGGCCTAGCCAATCCATTCCCAAGATGATGTCAAAGTTTGCCATCTCGAGTTGAACCAGATTTGCTTCTAGGTTTCTGCCGTCAATACTAACTGTACATGGCCCATAGTATTCATTCAATGCCACTTCGACTCACAGTGGAAAGCAAACTATCAAGCTTGGGTTTAAATGCTTGACAGGTAATTCCATTCGCTTTCCAAAAGAAATATAAACGAAGGAGTGCGTGGCCCTAGAGTCAAAGAGTACTCTGGCAGGTACACCAACTATATTTACAGTCCCTAAAATTTAATTATCCCTTAGTTCTACATGCTCACACACAACAAAACATTAAGCCAAATAGGAAGGGATGGAATCATACCAGTGACCACATCAGGTGACGCGGCTGCCTCTTCAGTGGTGACTGCGAAGACCTTTCCTTGCTGTGGCAGTTGCTTCTTAGGTAGAGTACAGGTCTTTGCATAATGATCCAATTGCTGACAGTTGAAACATTTAACATTTGGGTTCTGCCCAGCAAACTGTGACGGTGGTGGTGTAGTAGTGTTCCTTGCAGGCACCACAGTGGACTGAGCCCTGTATGGGCGGAATGGTCTATTATTGCCTCCTCCTGAACTCTCAGTAGTAGGCCTCTTCAGTCCCCTATTCTGAGCAAAGAAGCTGTCTCTTTGGTTGGATTCAATTACCCTGACAATCTGTACAGCCTCATTATATATCTTCTTCTCCAAACCTAAGACGTGCTCTCGGATACTTCCTCGCAATCCCATGGTGAACCTATGGGTCTTGGTTTCTTCTTCTTGCATGCTTGCCGGAGCAAAGAAAAATAGCTCTTCATACCTTTGCTGGTAAGCATCAACAGTCGACTAGGATTGCTGCAGATTCAAGAATTCCCTCTCCATTTGATCACGGAAGCTCTTTGAAAAATACTTATCAAAGAAAGCTCCCTTAAATATCTCCCATGTGATCTGAGTGTGCTTTGTCTCCAAATATGTCCAGGTAGAATTCCACCAGGCATTTGCATCTTCCTTGAGCATATGCGTAGCAAACAACACCTTCTCATTCTCTGTACAAGTCATTAGATGGATATTCTTCTCCATCTCAGCAACCCACTGTGTAGGCCACAATGGTTTTCCTGGTTTCCCTGTGAAGGTAGGGGGTTTCAACTTTAAGAACCTATCCACCGCTCGGCTTAGGTCATTCTGCCCCTGTACATTGGTTCCATACCATGGTGGTGGGTACGGATAGATTCCGTGATAGGCAAACGGCGATGAAAATTGGTGTGGTGGTTGTAGATTTTGTCCTTGGCCCATCGGTCCAGAGCTACCATCCATTGGTAGTGTAGTGTTATTTCCCCTAAATTCAGGTGTACCTTCTGTAGGGATATATCCTGGTGGCCTGAACATCTTCAGCATCTCATTAAGGAATACCTTCTGCTGAGCTTCCATCTGATAAACCAGGTTTGTTACAATTGTCTCCGAGTTAATGTGAGGTGGTCCTGGCAAGTTTGTTGGTACCCTAGGACTCTGTCTTTCTCCACCCTCTGTGTTTGCATTTTGCTCTTCAATGGTTCCTGTTTCCAGGTTGTCTTCAGCTTGGCGTACCTTGGAGTGGTGACGCCTTCGTGAGCCTCTACGACCGTTTCCGCCTACCATCTCAGATTAGTTTCTCCTGCTTGGATCTGAGAATAAGACATAACACATGAGACACAATCGAATAGTCATAATAGTGTTAGTTTTTAACAAGTGCAAGGCGGAAAATTGTAACGGAACTTAAATTGGAAATTTTCAAGATTTTTCCCAAAATATTATGGGTTTCCATTAGTTGTCCTGTCGCAATATACCGGTCGCGGCACTGTATAAGGTAGTGCGATAGGTATGTCCAGGCGGACAAACTTTCAGGGTTCCCGAGGGGTACCAATCGATGTACCGGTCGCAACCCTGTGGAAAATGGAGCGACTGGTATAGTCGACTGGTCAGGACTTTTCTCCTGACCGAGAGGTACCGGTCGACTTTACCAGGGGGTACCGATCGACTGGTATGGGCAAAACCATCGACCGGTATGCCCAGATTCCTCTTTAAAATCGAGAAAAGTGAGATTTTTCTCACTTTTCCTTTCTTCCTCTCCGGTGGCGATTCCTCTCTGGCTCTGTGAGTTACTACAGTCCGACCGGTGGTCTTAGAAGCCATTTTCTTCCGATCAAGACCTAGAACATCGCCTCTAAGTAAGTTCCTTCCCTCTATTCTTCCTTTTTACATCGTTTCTTCATAGTTTCATGCCCAAAAATTAGGTTTTTCTTAGTTTGGAAGATTCTAACCGTAGGAACTCTTCTCCTTCGGCTTGGAAAGGGTTTAGCGACCTCTATGAGCAAAAGCCCTCAATCAATTTGAGGTTCCACCGAGTAGTTTACAAAAAAAATCAAAATTTTAGGTTTTTTGACCTAGGTTTTTACAAAAATCGAATTTTTCTTGAAATTTCCTAAATTTCTTGTATGTTTGATGTATGTTTGGTTTCCATGTGGTCTTGGGTGTTGACATAAGTCCTCCTCCCCAGGTTTTGGGTGAGTTCGAGGCTTTTGCTTAAATTACTGTCGTTATGCTGTCAAAATTTTGAAATTTCTAACCAATTTCTCATTGTTTTGTCTTTGTTTGTAGTTCACATTGTCTCAACGTAGAGGTGCGGGTAAGCATGCATTTGGTCTTGGCATGCACCGTCCCCATCCGCCGGTTCCACTGCTCGATGAGCGGTGGTTTCGTTCTGAGGCGGCGCAAGCCCGCTTTCCCTGGTTTGAGGAGAAAAATATTGAGTCGGGGCGGTGGGTGAACCTAGAGCAGCTGCAGCGGTTTGACGTTGAGGCAGCTTTTGATAGACTTGGGTGGTTGCCCGTCATCACATACACGGTGACCACCCGTCCCAACCTTGTTAAACACTTCTATGCGAACCTGGAGATAGAGGGAGATGTCAATGACTTCAGCTGAGGCAGGGAACTCCGCCTTACTAGCTACGTCAAGGGTGTCCCCATCTCCTTCGACACTCACCAACTTGCCGATCTCCTAGGGATTCCCAATTATGGTAACTTGGTCTACTGTGCCCCTAAGATGAAAGGTTTTCTCCCTGATGATCTATGCCAGGAGGTTTCGGAGCAGATACCTAACCCTGGAGCGCCTATGAAGGCTGCTAGCTTGAGACCTGTGCCTCGGGTATACTGTCGCATCATCCAGCACAATATTGTTCCTTAGAGTGGCCACTACAGTGAGTTGTCCCAGCTCACACAGTACTTGACCTATTGTGTCTGCACCGGGGAGCGGGTCTGTCTCCCTTACATCATTATGAGGACCATGCGTCAGGCTACTCGGCCCGATCAGATCAGTAACCTTCCATATGGCCGGCTTATCACTACTCTTCTGCGGCGCCTACGGGTGGACATGAGAGGTGAGGTTGCAGTTGATGACACCATGACCTCTGACATTGAATGGGATGCCATCATTCGGATGAAGATGGACAATCTGCCCATCAGTGATGAGGAGTTAGATGCTCGTCCTCGTCCACTCAGGAGGGTAGCAGCCGCGGCAGCAGCAGCAACAGCAGCCAATGTGACTCATGCAGAAGAGGCAGGGGATGATGGTGATGACCAGATGGAGGACATTCCAGCACCGGCACCACATCCCACACCTGTAGCGGGGCCATCCCAGCCTCCTCCCGATACCGTGATGGGTATGTTTACGGAGATCCGGGATGCTCAGCGTGAGATGAGCCGTGACCTGGGGTGTCTTGCTCGCAGCCTCAGAGTCACACAGGAGCAGGTGCACTGGCTCAGGGTAGCCTATGAGCGTGATTATGACATTGCTGATCCTATTCCTCCTATGCCCCCATCCCCATGATAGCTCTCTTATTTTCTCTCTCAGCATAGATTATATAACAGGGTAACTGTTCGGCTTATGGACTGTACCCTGTAGCACCATTACTTAACACTTTTTGGATGATTTATGATTTATATAATTTTTCTTTTTACTTGTTATAAGAACTTATGATCATTCTGCTTGTCTCTATGGTTCCTATCTAGAGCATATCTATTTATTAATTCCACCTTTAGTATAGTAGATTATGCTCTTTCGAATTTAGTCTCAGACATCAAACAAGTGCTTAAGGTGTGTTCTTATTAAAACTTTTAAATTCTTCCTATCTCAGTTCATCGACTTAGTTAAGTGCAATATGGTCTGTTGGACAGAGCCTAAGAGCTCTGATACCAAGTTGTCACACCCCAATTTTGGCTGAACCAGAAGTGTGAGTGAACCGTCACTGAACCAACGACTCACACCAGGATCTTAATAAGACCGTGTCCACTCATACAAACCATTGCACATAACCACAATCAGAATATAATAAAATATAGCGGAAGTCTTAAATTAAATGAACTGAGTGATCTATTGATAAATTTAAATAAAATATCTAATTATTCAAATACCCAAAACATAAATAAATATCTTTACATCAACTATATTTCCATCTAAAAATAATAAAATAAATTAAATCAAATCCTAAAGGTACACGCAGAAAGGGCACTCGCATGAAGCGTCATGCTCGTCCTCTCCTGCTTGCACGTCCAAAGCAGCCACGCCTCCGTACACTGGAGCGTTCACATAATCTTCCATCGAATAACCTGCATTGACATCTAAAAATAGTATAAACATAAGGGTGAGCTCATAACTTAGCTCAGTAAGACAATCAGACAATGCAACAAACATATGCATGAGTAACATTCACATTATGGTCTGGTTTAAGTTTGCAATGTGCTATAGAAAGGATTGGCGGCCACCGCACCTCTATACATGAGTGTGTGAAGCCGCCCAATGGATCAAATACCACTGTTGTCCCACATGCACCCTATCATTGAATAGAGATAGAGCTAAGGCATCCGGATCAAACACCACTAACACCTCCCCTGATACTCTACCCATACCAACACGTAAGCCCTTATTGGCGAGGGCTTGCAAACTGGGCTCACAACTAACCAATCCTATATGTCATCACAGTAGGCCCTGTCCCAGCATAGCTCCCTACGGTATAGAGATAAAGCTAGAGTCTAGTGGCCAGGCCAGAGACCACAATGCCACTTCCTCCCCCTGATACCCTTCCCGCACCAAGCATGCTAAGACAAAACGATACGAAAGGTGCTAGTATGAGGAATGATCCCAGACCTCCAGTCATTCCCATTCCACACACCAACGGAAACAATCACATGCCTAACAGTTACAACCTAGCATAGCGAGTATGCATGAACAATAATAATAGCTGAAAATAAAGGATGACATGCGAGAATGCACAAACATCAATCCACAGAATCATAGTTATTAACAACGTTTTACTGTTTATTAGGTTATTAGGGTTTAGGTTCGATTCCCTTACTTGACGTTTGTTTGATAGCTTGCTCCGCGTCACAAGGTCCAAACTTGCTGTCACAAGGTCCTACACGATATTAGGGTTTAGTTAGAATAGTTCTCTTAGGGTTTATGGTCGAAAAACCAACGGAATTACAAACACACCTTACAAAGCTTACCGGTCGCAGTACCGGTCGCGACACTGTGGGGAAACCTGCGATCGGTATGGTCCATCGGTCCCCACAGACCAGTTCCCAGGAGGTATCGATCGCAGTACCGATCGCATATGGTGCGACCGGTATGGTCGATCGGTATGTCTTCGGAAGACCATATGCTTGGTTCTCGCCTTCCGTCGGTCACCCCCTATTGATCCTAGGGTTTCTCCTACCCATTCTAGGTCTGAGCACTGAGTTAGAGTTGTTTCCAATTCCATTCAAGTCCTAGTTTCGATGATCTTCAATCCAGAACTTGAATCTAGGGTTTATTGACTAAATTAGGGTTTGTCGGCAAAACAGGGTTTAGATCAATACCTCGCTTTGCATGGTATTGATCCAAATATGACTAACCATCCTAGAACTATAAAAGTAGAGGAAGGTTTAAGCACTTACCGTTGGATCGCGGTAACATGTTCTTTGTCCAACGACAATGGCGGCACTTCCCTGTCCTTCCTAGTTTCTTCTCCTTCTTCAACCTCTTTCTCCTCTCTAGGATTTGTGAGAATCAATGAGAAAGGTTTTAGGAGGTTTAGGGGTTCTTTTATAGGCTAAGATTAGGTTTAGGAAGCCTCCTAACATTAGGAAAGTCCTTAGGTTCAAAATTTGGAAAGTGGGACCCGCAGAGATCCTTTTCCGGATCTAAGTCTGATCGACCGGTACCATAGAGTGGTACCATCGACCGGTATCCAATTTTTCATACTTGAATTGGTCTGATTGGTCCGATTTCATACCTGGTTGTCATCCGCTCGTCCCGTCTGGTCTAGTGATGATTGGAAGACCTATTACAACATGAACTAAAAGTTTAGATCGGGTTCATGGAGTGCGGGTCTTATATTCATGGTCTGAGATTTTTGTTTCCTTCTGTATGTTCAACCATACCTACCCAGGTATTCGACCATAGGTATGTTTTCAGTGTTTTTAACTCGATTCTCATACCTGGTTTGTGATCCATCTTTAAACGATCGGTCCACTTGATCCAGAAATGATGGGAAGACCTGGCACGACACAGTTAGACAGGGTTAGTGGAGTGCGGCTCTTACACTTACCATGACAGACATATCCTGCGAAAGTCTTTCACCCCTAGTGACAAGGTTTTGCTTTATAATTCTCGTTTGCATATTTTTCCTGGTAAACTTAGATCCCGTTGGGAGGGCCCTTATATTGTTCAAAATATTTTCTCATCAGGTGCAGTTGAGATTTTGAATCTAGGTACAGGTGTAACCAGCAAAGTAAATGGCCAATGTTTGAAACCATTTTTGGAGATTCCACATGACTCTACTGAAGAGGTCATGGATCTCAATAAGCCTTTTTACATCAATCCTTGATTCAAGGAGTTTTTTTTTCTTCCCTTTGTCCTTGTCTTTTATTTTTCTGCATACATTGAGGATAATGCATGATTTAGGTATGGGAAGGGTTGAGATTTCATTAAAAAATGATTTTTGAGATTTCATTGTAAATTTTAACTTTCTTAACTTTGATTTTGGGAAAGTTAACTACTACTTCTATGTTTTGACACAAAAGAGGAAGGAGAAAGAGACCTAGGAAACTATCACATGCGAAGTAATAAAACCCTATGTGAGGATAGTACTTATGCTGCATCTTGAGGTTAGAATCGAGTTAGAAAATACATCTTACCTCACTTGAAGGGATAGATCTTTTATGGTTATAGTTGGTAATTTAAACCTTTGAATAAAGCTGAGACCTCCTTATACTAGAAAAGAATTAATAATAATAAAAAATAATAATATAAAAGTTTTTGTTCTTGAAACTAGACAGGGCATTCCGCCTGAGGAAGTGAGGTGTCTTGATTGAAATTCCTTGGATAAGGCTTTTGTTAAAAAAAAAATACTCTTTAGCATCAATGTCTTTAAAGATATATGCTAAAAGCGAAGCTACATAGTAACATGGGAATGCATAATCACCTGCACTTTTCAAGCCAACTGTAGTGGAGTAGCTTAGAGAAAAATAAAAGAGAAAAAAAAAGTGAAATACAAGTGTTGAAAGCTAATCTTGGGTCTTGGTTACCAGTATGTTACAAAGTGTTCACCTTAAGGATAGATATGTTTGGAAGATATAACAATGTTTCCTAATTGATATGCGACTTTAGTGTTTAAATCATATGAGGTAGCAAAGTTCAAGTGTGGGTTTTTATGTTTTCTTGATTTCAAGTTGAGTGTCTTGACTAATAAGCTGTGTGTGTTCTCTTTTTCCTCAATGCCAAAGTTAAAGTTTGAAATTTGTATATGAATTTTATGTGTTTATTCTCTGAAAATGTTCATGAGATACAACTCGTCCACTAGGGGTGACCTAGGGGTTTAAAGTCTTGTTGTACGTGCTAAGTGCAATCGTGATTCCTAATTAGGATTTTATTATATTTTCTTTTTATATTTTTCTTTGCTCGGGACTAGCAAATCTCAAGTGTGGGGGAATCTGATGAACACATTTTATGTGTGAATTTAAGACATAAAGTATGCATATCTTATTTTATTTATGATGTTTCTCGGGTATTTAATGTTGTTTTTATGTTTTTAGGGTATAGGTGAAAGAATGGAGAAATCTGAGCTTGAAAAGGCCATTTTATGCATTTTTGGTGATCCTATCCAGTTAACTCACCTAGTCAACTCAGCAACCGTGCATAGGGATGAATTTTATAAGGATAGCCACAAATTTTGTGTATAAGATCAGCCTTGAACCAAGTCAAAAAATAGTCCAATCTCATGTGAGAGATTCTATTTTCTTGAGAAAATATTCTCTACTGATTTGGAATGGAATTTATAAGGTGGAGATTGCCATATCTTTATATCTTTGGGGTTTTCTATTTTTTTCTCTCTCAAGATTGATATCACATGTGAAGATTGACTTGGCATGGAAGAATGAAAAGCTCTAATCGAATATGAAAATTTTCAAGAAGAGATAATGATGCCAAAGATACAATGAGTTATTGCAAGATCTTTTTTTACTCAAGAATCGTCCACATACAATGAACCTACAAGATTGAAATTTAGTTACCAAAATTATCTCCACAAAATCTCTTGTAATCTAATTGTAAAGATTGATTGTGATATTTATTCACTTGTATATATATGTGATACTCAGTAATAGAAAAAACATCCAAGAATTCTATCGTAAGTTTTTTTTAGTTTTGAAAATTTATGGGAGAGTTTGAGAGTTTTAGTTTTTTCTTTTCAAGTTGTGTTCTTCTTGCTTAATTTATTTATTTATTTTTTCTTCAAGTTTTAATTTCAGTTATAGAACTCTGTAGTAGGGTAGATCAATATAGGTTGTACCCCATTACTATTTTAATTTAGGGGAGAATGCTCCCTTTGTAATCGTTTGCGCATAGCCTTAGAGTAACAACAAGACGACGAGCGACGATAGAGAAATCTTCCAACGAGATAATTTTTTTTATATTTTTTAATTTTTAATTTCGTTCCTTCTTAAAATAGATCTATGTTACTTTATGGTTATATTTTTTTTATTTTTGTTGCTTGATTTGTTTTTATGTGAAGTGATTAGGGTGTTAATTCATTCAAATCCCTTTGGTACGCCTTGCTTTATTTGAATTAGGATAATAGCGATTCCTTCCTGAGATCGACCCGTTACTACACGATACCGTCCACTTGTAGTTATATACACATTTAATTTACATCAGCTATCAAGGCCAAGATGATGGAGGTCAAGGCCACTAACTCTCAAAAGGGGCTAATGTACATGGAGACGCAAGCCCATATGTGCCATGGTCGACACATGTAAGACTCACAACTTTGTTTCGATGGAAGAGGCAAAGAAGCTTGGACTAATGGTTTCCAAGGAGACGGTATGGTAGAAGGCTGTCAACTCCCAAGCTCATCCCATTTATGGTGTGGCTCGAGAGATCGAGATGTACATCGGGACATGGAAAAGCACCATAGGTCTATCGGTGTTGCCTATGGATGACTTTTAAGTCGTGCTTGGCATGAAGTTCCTGAAGAGGGTGTAGACAATACCCATGCCTTTCATCAGCATGATGTGCATCATGGACGAGGGAGCTCTTTGCATGGTCCCAATGATCTAAGGGACCAAGAATGGCCCCAAACTGTTGTTGGCAATGTAGTTGGAGAACGGAGTCAAGAAGGGAGAAACAACATATCTCGTCGCACTGCTTGCCGAGAAGGAAGATAGGTCTACAGAGGCATTGCCTAGGTCTATCGAGGAAGTCCTTGGTGAGTTCAAGGACATGATACCTCCCGAGCTACCTAAGAGATTTCCACCTAGGAGAGAAGTGGATCATATAATCGAGTTGGAGCTCGGTGCCAAACCACCTACCAAG
The DNA here is from genome assembly GCA_028583415.1 of Protea cynaroides. Taxonomy (NCBI): domain Eukaryota; kingdom Viridiplantae; phylum Streptophyta; class Magnoliopsida; order Proteales; family Proteaceae; genus Protea; species Protea cynaroides. The sequence continues at coordinate 19,266,562 of CM053266.1, forward strand.
GCACCCTATCGTATGTCACCACCAGATTTGGAGGAGCTAAGGAAGCAACTGAAGGACTTGCTAGATGCATGGCTTCGTCCGTCCATCCAAGGCACCCTATGGTGCCCTGATTCTCTTCCAGCAGAAGCATATGGATCGCTTCGCCTATGCATTGACTACCGGGCACTTAACAAGGTGATTGTCAAGAACAAATATCTCATTCCTTCGATAGCTAACTTGTTTGATCAACTTGGTAGAGAAAGGTACATCTCTAAGCTAGACCAATGGTCGGGGTATTACCAAGTGCGCATTGCGGAAGGAGATGAACCCAAGACGACGTGCATGACGTGCTATGGGTCATATGAGTTCTTGATTATGCCCTATGGCCTCACCAACGCACCGGCTACATTCTACACACTCATGAACAAGCTCTTCCACCCTTACCTTGACAGGTTCGTGGTTGTGTATTTGGATGATATTGTTATATCTAGCAATTTTTAAAAGAGTATGTTCAATACTTGAAGAGCGTTATCAAGTTGCTAAGGATAACCAACTATATGTAAAGGGTGAGAAGTGTTTATGAGCCCAAGAGGAGGCAATGTTCCTAGGTCATAAGGTTGGGGTGAAACTTTGGCTATAGATGATAGCAAGGTGCGGGCTATTGAAGAATGAGCTGTTCCTACGAAAGTCACTGACCTAAGATCCTTCCTTGGCTTAGTGAACTATTATCAGTGGTTCATCAAGGAATATTATGCAAGGGCAACCCCTTTGTCGAACCTTTCAAAAAAGAACAAGGCGTGGCAATGGTCGGATGTATGTCAATAGGCCTTAGAAGAAATTAAGGAGATGGTGACAGAGGAACCCGTGCTTGCCTTGCTTGACTATGGCAAGCCATTCAAGGTACACAGATGCCTCTGATTATGCTATTAGAGGGGTGTTGATGCAAGAAAGACACCTGATCGCTTACGAAAGCTGCAAGTTGAATGATACGGAGTGACGCTACACCATACATGACAAAGAAATAACCGCGACGGTACATTGTCTAAGGATGTGGCGTTACTACCTAATTGGCTCGAGGTTCATCGTGAAGACAGATAATGTAGCCACTAGTTACTTCCAGATCCAGAAGAAGCTAAGTCCTAAACAAGCTAGGTGGCAAGACTTCTTGGTAGAGTTTGACTTTACCTTTAAGTACAAACTTGGGAAAGCCAATTGTGTGGCAGATGCATTGAGCCGAAAGGCGGTGTTGGCCTCTCTTAGCCAACTAGATGGAGTACTATTGGACCTAATTAAGGAAGGTCTGGAACACAACCCAATGGATAAGAGCTTAATTGCCCTTGCACGAGAGGGCAAGACACGTCGCTTTTGGAAGAAGGAAGGCTTGCTCTATGCTAAGAAGAGAAGGCTCTACATTCCTAAGTGGAGTAACCTATGATGAAACCTCATCCATAAATGTCATGACATAAAATTGGCTGGTCGCCTAGGACAGTGGTGCACATGGTCCTTATTGGAAGCAGCTTACTATTGACCCCCAGATGAGAGATGACATTGAGGCCTATGTAAGAACTTGTCTTGTATGCCAACTGTTGGAACCACTCTTCACACCAGAGAGATCGTAGGAAAGTGTTTCAATGGACTTCATCAGTGCTCTACCTAAATCTAAAGGGTGTGGCTCTATAATGGTGATTGTTGATAGATTCTCTAAGTATGCCACCTTTGTGGTAGCCCCTAGAGACTGTACGGCGAAAGAAGCGGCAAGACTATTCTTAAAGCACATAGTGAAATATTGGGTGCTACGTACAATCATAAGTGATCGAGACCCCCATTTTCACGGTAAAATTTTGGACGGAGCTTTTCAAGTTGTTGGGTTTGGCTCTCCACTGCTCTATAAGCTTCCATGCACAAACAGATGGGCAGACTGAACGCATCAACAACTTGCTGGGATTATACTATACTTGAGGCACTTTGTGAGTGCAAACTAGAAGGATTGGGCCAAACTGATTGATCTGGCTCAGTTTTCCTACAATCTTCAAAGGAGCGAGGCGACCAACCAAAGCATGTTCGAGATGGCCACAAGGCAACAACTCTTGACACCCACACAGTCATGACATCATACACAGGAAAAATCTTTTAGCGTTCAAGGCGGCGAGGGAGTGGCATGAAAAGATGGATGTGGCGAAGTTTTACCTTGACAACGCCACGAAGAAGATGAAGAAATGGGTCGACAAAGGGAAGCGACGATCAAACTTCATGGTGGGTGACTTGGTGCTTGTGAAACTCATATCACAACAATTCAAGTCCATAAGGAATGTGCACAAAGAGTTAGTTCACCGATATGAAGGGCCATTTGAGATTGTGAGGAAGGTGGGCAAAGTGTCCCATGAGTTAACCTTCCTCACAAGATCAAAATCATCCAATTTTCCATGCGAGCATGTTTAAGCCTTATCATGGAAACATAGAAGACCCAAGCTGTGGGGCTTTTACTCGAGTGCCTATGGGTGTAGTTACTTCCTATGAGAAGGAGGCTAAATGCATGATAACTGATAGAGTGATTCAAAGACAAGGCGTTCCTCCTTGTAGGGAGTACCTAGTCAAGTGGAAGGAACTACCAAAAAGTGAAGCAAGTTGGGAACCAACAGATGCACTTTGATAGTTCTAAGACTTAATACAGAAGTTCTAAGAGGAAGATGCGACGAGGACCTCGCCAGCTTAGGTGGGGAAGAATGTCACGACCCGCGATCCACTCCGCCTACGTGATCTGTGGGTTAGCACATGGGTTGGAGGGTTGGCGGGTTGGCCCATATCTAATATTCTCCACACACTTGTACATCTGTAAGGTTCTCTAGAAACCCCTATACTTGTATAGATATTATCTAGAATTCTCTGAAGTGGGAGTGTTCTAAAGCCCATTACTAGAATGTTCTTAACCATAGATAGAAGACACTTGTATAAATCTTAGTCATTAATTGCACTATTTGGTGCCTATAAATAAGACTGATCTCATTTGGCAAAAACACTCTGCATTCAAGCAACCAAGCAACTAGTGTGTAAGAAGAGTTATTTGTAATAAACTTCTTTCCTTTGAAACTCTCTTGTGTGTTCTCTTCATTCTTGGCAAGGAGTTAGTTGACTTATTGCTACAAGAAAACTTGTGAACAACTAAGTGCCGGCACGTTAGCTTGGCATTTAATAAGATTAAGGCCATGACACTCAGTTCTTTTGTGCATCCATTAACATGGTTTCCAGAAACCAAAAAACTCATAAATCTCACCGATGGTCTTTAATTCTTTTCTTGAATTGGGTTTTTGAATATTTTGAGTCGTTTTCTCTATACCCATTTTGTGTTTCTGCCTTCGTTTTTCTCATTTCAGGTTTTTTTTCCCTGTTGCGTGAACCATTTTTTCTTTTCTTCATTATTCCTGATTTATGCTTCGGTTTTCATTTCTCTATTATTTCTTTAGATATTTAATACTAAGATCTGTTTTTGTCGTTCTGGTTTTGCTTTAATTTCTGCGGAATTTTTACTTTTAATTCGTAATTCCAAAATCAAATCATGAATTCAGAAATGTTCACCCACAAAACAAAACAAAATAAATCAAGCCCTAGCCAAGGTACATGAACTGGATGGAAGCCAGCCATGCACACTTAACCCATTCATGGGCTGATGATGATAAAAATTTGTCTGTTGCACAGGGTGGGTCAGTGGGAGAGAGGACGGGTTTTGGCGGTGACAGAAGAAAAGGAGTCTACGTGGGGATGGGGAATTACCAACTATTGAGGTGTTGGGCTCTGGTTTAATGGGGACGGATGGTTTGTAGAGTCACTGAGGTTTCTACAGATGGTTGTAAGATGATACAAGAGAATCATAAACCTGAAAATAAAAGAAAATGAGCCTTTTGCTTGGAATCCAATTTCGGATGAACTGATCCAAAACAGGGTTGCCTATACCACGGAGGCCCCTGTTGAGAGTTGAGACAAGGTGGTAATCGGACAAAATGCTTTTCCTGATAATCTGAAAATTAAAGGGTATGAAGCCATGTAGTTGGCAATTTCCCTGCAATTGACACTCGCAAGGGACTAAGTAGGAAGACAAGATTGTGAGAGTCCGGAGACTTGAGAGGGCGGAAGTTTGGTGTAAAAAAGTTTTAAGTAAATATAGACCAAGTAGAAAGGAATAATTGTAATTACCCTAAAAAATAAAAATCAACTTTAAAGCATTCAGATGGGAAGAGTTTATAGCTATATGATCCAGCTCTAGATCTTATTATGCACCCGTACCCAAATCAGGCTCCGAAGGAGTTGTTGAGACCCCAATTTTATCGGAACATAGCCAAACCAAAGCCTGCGATATTTTATGGGCTTAATATAGGTGTTGGGGAAAATACCCGTTTGAAGCCAATCACAGGAAACAATCACGTGGCGTTCATCCAGGATGCTGAAAAGAAAGATATTATGGTAAATATTAAAGGATGCCTAAGTTCGACCCCCTGGTTTGACACAGACAGGATGTAACGAATAGACAGGGGTAGCTGGGCCATTAATGGAACGCCATTAATGGCCATAAATGCCGACAACAACCATTAATGCAAAATACACTGATCTGACCCGCCGATTCAAAAGATCTCGATTTGAATTGGCGGAAAGGCGAAATATTACTTGGAAAAAAAACCATGACAGAGAAAATGTTTGGTGGCCCCAAAAACCTGGCCCACTAGGGGGGTCGAAAAGTAATCAAAAGGGGTCGAAAGGTGGCTGACATGATGTAATGACACGTTCTAGGGGGTCGCAAGTCTACTGGTCTACTATATCCTAAATAGTTAAATCACAAACGGTGGCTGTCAGGAGCCAGCTGGCCTAAAAAGGAAAGGTTCATGATCTGTAGAGTATATATATATATAATATATATATATATATATATATATATATATGTAACCCGGAAAGGGCAATAACACAAGAAAATATTCAAGAACAAAGTTTCGTCTCTTTGGGTGGCACCTTCCCTCTTTCTCCTCTACCACTATTTTATCTGCTATTTGTGACTAATGCATGTTCTGGGAGTCATTGGGAATGTATTTAACTAATCACACCTCAGGAACCCCCTTCTGAAGGAGCTCTTTAGTCTCATTAGGAGTTCCATACTGTCTGTTTTCCCTTTACGGATTCCATCGACAACAGTTTGGCGCCCACCGTGGGGCCTGACGTGTTTCATTAGTTTGAATCTCCCTTTATTGTTGTCATTTTTCACTTTCTTTCTCACCTATCCTTTTCGGAACATTAGTATGGTACCGACGGGAAGGGCAGAAAGCTCTTACAACTTACGGGAAACTCAAGCCAGAAGGGCTGAAGCTCATATGACTAGAAACCGGGAGGAGACTGAGAGGGTGCCAGACCCTCAAGACGTATTTCCTGAGGAACCAGTTAACGAAGGAGCAGGCGGATCTAACCCGGATCCAGGCCAGTACGTTTCTAGGGAGTAGTTCGATATGTTAGCTCAGCAGTTGGCAGCTTTGATTGAGTTGCTACAATGGCGGTCGACAGGGGTACCAACAGCCTCTGTACCCCCCGATGGATGTACCGGAAGTCCAGCCAAGATCACGACAATCAAGGCGTTCTGTGCCGCGTGCTGCATTATCCAGCCTAAGAGGGGAAAGCCCGTCAGTGGACTCGTATACCAGGCAGGGTCGAAGCCGACCATGGGGGGACCCGCTGTCTCAGTCTGTCCCTGGGGTCGATCCCACTGAAGTCATAGAAAGTAATCGGGAGTCTTTGGGCGTTTCCTGCCAGTCGACAACCTCTCGACGAAGGGGGTCTAGTCAAGGTGCCAGATGGGCTGGAGCGGGAGCACACACCGAATCAGAGGTAGCGCGAGAGGCCCAAAGGAGGGTCGATGAGGCCAAACGAGCTCGGAAAGATGCACAGGCCCGCGTAGATGCTGCCCGGCGGGCTCGTGCGGATCTCCAGGCAAAGAACCAAGAAGCAAGGAGACTCCAAGAGGAAACCCAAGCCCGAATTGAAGAAGCCAGACGCATTCGGGAAGAGGTCCAGGCTAGAAGAAACGCCCCACAGGCAAAATAGGTGCGGCAGCGCCATCCGTCGCCGCGCCATCAATCGCAGTACCAGTCGCAGCAGTACCAACAGCGGATAGATCTCATGCGGGGAACGAGAACACTGAAAGGTTGGAGCGCCTCGTCAAAGAACTCACCAATCGCGTGCAGCAAGTGGAGAGGGGGGTCGACTCGGCGGCTTTGCAGGAGTATGCCACGGAGACAGCCTTGGCAGATGAAGTCATGAATAATCCCCTGCCCTCAAACTTTATTGTCTCGAATGTGGGATGGTATGATGGTAAGACGGATCCAGAGAAGCACTTAGATAACTTTAAGGTAGGGATGGTCATCTATGGCTACCACGATGCCTTATGCTGCAGAGCCTTCCCATCCACATTGCGAGAAGCTGGAAGAACCTGGTTTAACAACCTCCCTCCAAGGTCAGTAGGAACCTTCAAAGAGCTTAGTAGCCTGTTCCTTTCCCACTTTCAGGGGAGTAGGGTACAGAAGAAAAATCTATCCCATTTAATGGCAGTCAAGCAGGGGATAAAGAGCCTCTGCGACAATTCATCATTCGTTTTCTCGGAGTGGCATGAGAGATTAAGGACATACAACCGGATCTGGTTGTTTCTACCCTGTCCAAGGCATGCAAAGACTCCCAGTTAGTTTTCTCTCTCAACAAGAAGCGTCCACGGACCCATGCGTAAATTTTCAGTCGCTGTGATCGATATGCTTCGGGGGCGGAGGCAGTGGCAGAGTTGTCTGTGCCGACAAGTTTAACCTCCACACTGGCGGAGAAAAAGAAGAGCGAGGCCCCAGAGAAAGTTCTAAAGGAGGGAGAAACCAGCAAAAAAGCCAAGAAGGAGTTGTACCCCATTCGACCCACCCAGGAATACACGCCCCTCAATAGAACCATGACAGAGATACTGGATATTAAGAGAGACGATGCCTTACTAGTTCCACCACCTCCCATGATTGCTCGACCAGAGGATCAGAACCGACGGTTATACTGTACGCATCATCGAGATCACGACCATGACACCAATTCATGCCGTCACTTGAAGAGCCTGGTGGAAGATCTTATCCAGCATGGGAGGTGGACAGAATTTATAGGCCCAAGGGTAGGCGTGACCCAACAAAATTCCGCTGTAATGCTTCCTCCACCTCCTCCGGCCAGAGTACCAGAAGATAGAAGAGAAAGGGTCGAACGTGTACCCCCACCCCCACCCAGATCACCCCCAAGGGGAACTATGGGCCAGATCAACCTCTGCAATGAAGGGTTGCAGGAGTGGAAAAGTGGACCCCCCGCACCAGGGGTCCGAACAGTTCGGGAGAAGAGTCCCCCACGTAGGATGATGGGAAGGGTAGGTCCGGAATAAGACTTGGGACTGGGTGATGATGAATATGTCACAATCAGTCAGCCTGAGTGTATGATGGTGACCGTTTGGCCGGAACACATGCGGCGGGAAGTGCTCCCGATTGTCATCGAGCCAGTGGAGGAAGGAGCATCAAAAGGAAAGCAAGTTCGAAGAGAAGATGAGGACCTGGGGGAATCATCTTCTAAAAAATTCAGGTACGATGGGTACATTTATTTCGGGGATGATGATTTAATTGATGTAGTTACTCCCCACGAAGACCCTTTGGTTATTAAGATGGCCATCGGAGAAGAGTGGGAAGTGAGTCGTATTCTGGTGGACACGGGGAGTGCATGTGAGATCCTATACTACGACACTTATCGGAGGTTGGGCTACAAAGATGAGCAGTTGCGACCCATTCGGTACTCTATTTTGGGATTCAATGGCGAAGGAGTGCAAGTAAAAGGAGCTATCCAGATCGATACTAGGTTGGGAACTTATCCAACCCCAGTAAGTATTAGTATGAAGTATATGGTGGTCGATACTCGGTCAAGCCATAATGGTATTCTTGGAAGGACCGGCCTAAATAAGCTGCGAGCCTGCCTGTCAACGTACTACTTGCTGATGAAGTTTCCAACCGAGTGGGGGGTAGGGAGTTGCAAAGCAGACCAGTCGGTCTCCAAGAAATGTCACGCTGCATCACTGGCGGCCCTGGATGAAGATCAACTTGTGCAAGTGATACAACTTGACGAGTACCGTGATGAATTTCCTACTGAGCGGACTACCCCCGTCGAAGACCTTATTGTTGTACCTTTCAAGGAAGAGTAGCCAGAAAAAACCTTTTTGGTGGGGTCTGCTATTCCAGAGAAGCAGAGGCAGGAACTCATCGAGTTCTTGAGAGCAAATTCGGACGTCTTCGCTTGGACACCGGAGGATATGCCAGGGATTCCACGATCTACCATAGAGCACCATCTCCAGATAGATCCACAACAGCGTCCCATACGACAGAAGAAAAGAGTTGTGTCAGTGAGAAGCAAAAAATCATCGACCGGGAGGTCGAAAAGTTACTGATAGCTGGGTTCATTAGAGAAGTATACTATCCCAACTAGTTGGCGAATGTTGTGTTAGTGCCTAAAGCAGATGGGCGGTGGCGAGTATGTACTGATTTTACAGATCTTAATAAAGCATGCCCAACAGATTCCTACCCCTTGCCTCAGATAGACCAGCTCATCGATGCTACTGCAGGGCATGAGCTTCTATCCTTTCTGGATGCTTATTCAGGATACAATCAAATAAAAATGGCCAAGGAAGACGAAGATAATACTGCCTTCATTACTAATAAAGGCACCTATTGTTACAATGTAATGCCCTTCGGACTAAAAAATGCGGAGGCAACATACCAAAGACTTATCACCAAGGTCTTTGAGAAGCAAATCGAAAGAACAATGGAGGTATATGTGGACGAATTCCTTCAAGACAGTAAAGGCAGAGGATCACCTGGCAGATCTACAGGAGGTTTTCAAAGTAATAAGGCAAAATTCCATATAACTTAACCCGACAAAATGTGCTTTTGGCGTGCAGTCTGACAAATTCTTAGGCTTCATGGTTTCCCAAAGAGGGATCGAGGCCAATCCCAGCAAGATCGAGGCAATCCAAAGTTTGAAAGATCCAACCACACCTAAGCAAGTTCAAGTACTCACGGGTCGACTCACGGCCCTGAGGCAATTTCTATCACCGTCTGTGGATAGATGTCTTCCATTTTTCAAAACTCTGAAGGGGTTGAAACTTTTCGAGTGGACAGCTGAGTGCGAGGAGGCATTTCGGGGACTCAAGAGGTACCTTTCCTCACCACCTTTACTAATCAAGCCTGAGACTGGAGATACGTTGTTACTTTACCTAGCGGTCTCGCCATGTGCTGTCAGCGGGGTATTGGTTAAGGAGGTGGACCAGGTTCAACATCCGGTATACTACGTCAGCAAAGTTTTACTGGACGCAGAAACTAGGTACCAATCTATCGAGAAGTTAGCATTGACAGTAGTGGTTTGTGCTCGCAAGCTACGACCCTATTTCCAATCTCATTCCATCGTTGTACTGACGGATCGACCCATAAGCAAGTTTCTGGCCAGAGCGGATGTGTCGAGGCGGATGACCAATTGGGAAGTTGAGTTGGGGGAGTTTGATATCAAGTTCCAGCCACGGATGACTATTAAGGCACAAGCATTGACAGATTTCTTGATCGAGAGTACACTACTAGGAGGTGAAGAAGAAGGAGCAAATCTAGAGCGGGCCCTCGAGGAGGCAAAGATTAAAATTTTTCTCGGCCCTGAGGAACCTTCCTGGGTCATGTATATAGATGGAGCCTCTAACCAAGAAGATGCGAGAGCTGGCATTGTACTTATTAGCCCTGAAGGATTTAAAGTACTCACGTTAGTACGTTTCGGTTTCTCAACAACCAACAATGTAGCAGAATATGAAACCCTCGTAGCTGGACTTAGGCTTACGAGAAAATTAAAGGTTACTCGGTTACAAGTGTATGGCGATTCATAGGTGGTCGTAAGGCAAGTCACTGGCAACTATGAGGCTCGACAGATTCGTTTGGCTAGATACTTGGCCCTCGTAAAGCAACTCATTGAGCCCCTAGAGAAGTTTGTAATGACCAGTGTGCCGCGTGATCAGAATGCGGAGGCAGACGCACTATCTCACCTCAAGACAAGTGATTTGAGTAGTTTCGATGTACCTGTATATATTGAGCACCTGCCGGACCCTAGTATTGACCCCATGGGAGAAGTTCTGCTTGTCGACGTTGAGTCGTGCTAGATGGACCCATTGCTCACTTACTTGCGGGAGAATGTCTTACCGGAGGATAAAAAGGAGGCTCGATGCATCCAAACTCAAGCGGGGTCGTATGTCATTCATGATGAGGTACTATATAAAAAATTCCATACTTTTCCACTACTTCGATGTATCCCACCCTCAAAAGCAGAGTATATTATGGCGAAAGTCCATGAGGGAATTTGTGGGGCTCACCAATGCGGGTGCACCATGTGTTTCAAAATCGTCAGAATGGGATACCACTGGCCCCATATGATGAATGATTGCGAAATATATACTAGAAGTTGTGAAGCATGCCAAAAACATGCTCCCATATCCCACCGTCTGTCCACGCAGTTGCAGCCTATCCCTGTGTCTATTCTTTTCGCAGTCTGGGGGATGGACATACTGGGGCCATTCCCGAATGCTAAGGGGCAGTTGCAGTACATATTGGTGGTAATAGACTACTTCACCAAATGGATCGAAGTGAAGGCAATGGCAAAGGTCACGGCGCATAATGCAAAGGAGTTCTTCAGATTGGAAGTTCTATATAGGTATGGGATCCCGCAGGTACTGATCACTAATAACGGCACGTAGTTCTCAAGTTGAGTATTTCGGGAGTTTTGCCGAGATCATAACATCGGACACCGTTTTGCTTCGGTAGCACACCCAGAAGCTAATGGGCAGACAGAAGTTACTAATCGTACCTTACTACATGGGTTAGCCAGGCGAGTGGAATAACAGAGACAGAAGTGGGCGCAAGAATTGCCTAGTGTGGTTTGGACATATCGAACTACGCAGCAGACTGCCATGGGAGCTACTCCTTTCAAATTGGCTTTCGGTTCTGAAGCTGTCATTCCTGTAGAAGTGGTGGAGAAGAGTTATAGGGTGCTGAAATTCCAAGAGGAAACTAATAAGGATATCCTATTAATGGATCTGGATTTAATAGAGGATGTTCGTGAGACAGCCCGGTTGCGAGTGGCAGCCTACCAACAAAAAATAGCAAGATATTACAACTCCAGGGTGAAGAAGAATACGTTTCAAGTGGGTGACTTAGTCTTACGAGCAGTGGTCGTTACTATCCCCACTCAACAGGGGAAATTGACCCCAAATTGGGAAGGGCCATATCGGGTTGTAAAGGTCACAAGGCCTGGGTCGTATCATCTGGAAACAATGGAGGGATCTGCCTTACCGCGCACTTGGCATGCCAAAAATCTTAGAAGATACTATCTGTAAGATATTCATTCTCCCATTCAATAAGAGTTTACTTATGATAAGGCTTAAGGGTCTCGAAAAAAGAAAAGGCCTAAGGGCCTCGAAAAAAGAAAAGGCCTAAGGGCCTCAAAAAAAGAAAAGGCCTAAGGGTCTTGAACAAAGAAAAGGCCTAAGGGTCTTGAAAAAAGAAAAGGCTTAAGGGTCTCGAAAAAAGAAAAGACCTAAAGGTCTCGAAAAAAGAAAAGACCTAAGGGTCTCGAAAAAAGAAAAGGCCTAAGGGTCTCAAAAAAAGAAAAGGCTTAAGGGTATCAAAAAAAGAAAAGACCTAAGGGTCTCGAAAAAAGAAAAAGACCTAAGGGTCTCGAAAAAAGAAAAAGATCTAAGGGTCTCGAAAAAGAAAAGACCTAAGGGTCTCGAAAAAAGAAAAGACCTAAGGGTCTCGAAAAAAGGAAAGACCTAAGGGTCTCGAAAAAAGAAAAGGCTTAAGGATCTCGAAAAAAGAAAAGGCCTAGGGGGTTAAAAAAAAAAAAAAGGAAGAAAGAGAGACAAGGCATGAACAATCACTTACATTAAAGTAGACGAGGCATGAAAACAAAATATGGTAAAGTGGTGTACATAAAAAAAAAAGGGGAAGAAGGGGCTATCATCCCTCTGAGGGGAGTAAGTCTTCGGAAGCCGCGTCAGGATTGTTCGATGGGACCGAAGGAGCAGGAGTTGAAGAAGCTACTTCCGATGGAGCAAGAGTGGAGGAAGATGCCATGGGAGGAGGAGCCGAACTTGAAGGACCTGCAAGCTTGTCCCGGATCACTTTGTGCATCAGCTGGACCTGAGAGAAGTCGAAGGAGGGCAAGAGGGCGGACAGCTCTGAATGTACGACAACTAGAGCCTCACGAATGGCTCTAGTCGTTTCTCGCCGGAACAGACCCTCCATGTCTTCCGAGTCCAGCAGGGCCTTCAGTGTCTCTTCTCTGCTGCTCGATAGCAATGACTGAGCACGAGTCAGTTCCTCTGTCAAGCGGGCAACAGTGGCTTGCGAGGCGGTCAAGTCATTTCTTAGTGCTTCCTCAGTCATTGCAGCCTGGACCACGTCGACTGATAGTTTGTCCTTCTCCATCTACAGCTTCTCCTTTTCAGCGATCCAGTCATCCCGGGCATTTTGCAGATCCATGACTTCCTTCTCCAATTGGATGATAAGCTTGTTGTTGGCGATAGCTTGCTCTTGCATGACCTCATTGGACAGCCGCACCTCTGATAGCTCCTTTTTGGTGGTCTCGAACACCTTGGACCGAGTGGTGAACTGCTCGTCCAACCGACGGTATCTGGACTTTTCTTCAAAGAGCCACCTTCGGTTCTGGTCCAGAGATGCCTCCACCACCCGACACTTAAGTTCCACCTCTTGGGCTAACTCCTCTGCCTTTATGAATCTTTCCTCGGCTTCCACGAGCCTCTCGTCAGCCGCTTTTAGCTGACCCTCCATCTCCGCCTTGGCAGCGACTGTCGCATCACGCTCATTCTGTGCCGCGACCATCAGCCTCTCACTCTCTAGGGCAGCAGCTTGTGCACCTAGCAGCTTATCCAGCGCCGTCAACAACATCCTCTGGTAATGGTTCGACCCGCATATCAACTGAAACAAGACATATATCACAAAAATGATATTCAAAAAATAATATATAGAGAAAAGAAGAAAACGAAATAGGCAGAGGGACGTGCCTGATAAATGGTTGTGCTTTGGTCCCGATCAAGAACCTCCAAGGAGATGGGCCGGAGTGTCTGAGCGTCTATCGGAAGCCATGTGTGATGAATGACTTCCCGTGCCACGGCACGGTTCCGGAGCTCGCTATCCATAGAGTGTACCCTCCAGGAAGGTGCAAAGATGGGAGGACCTGCAGTAGTCGAGCTTGGTCCAGGAGTAGGAGATGGACCTAAGGGTAAGGAAGGGGGGTCGACGGCCCCCGAAGAGATATGGGCCGTGGAAGAAGGTTCTTCAGAAGGAGGAAGGGAAGATGTGCAAGGAATGGCCTGGGAAGGGACGACCGAGACTAAAGGAGAAGGGGCAGTTACAGAAGAAGAGGGAACAGATAAAGAGTCGGCAACCCCTGAGTCAGGGGCTACCGTAGAAGGAATGGGAGAAGAAGGAATAGACCCCGCGTTACCTGGGGAGCCTGGTGGGGAGGGGTCGACTAGTGCCGGCTCAGCAGGGGGCATGGGGGAAGATGGGATTGTGGAGGCTTCTTCAGGAAGAAGCACTTGCAGAGCTGGGGGCCCGGGTGGGATCCTCGATAGCACATCTTGAGGAGTATCCTCGGGAAAGATGCGACGAGGAACCTTAGGGTTCAGTCTCCTCCGTTTCAGCCGGTGCATTGTCTCGGCGACAGTGGCGGTGTCCTCGTCGCCACTCTCTGCAAAAAAAGAGGAAAGGAAAAATTATTAGAACCTCAAAAAAAAAAAAAAAAAAAAAAAAAAAGAGGGAGAAGTATGCCTACCATCCTCATCCACCTCGATTACGGGGGGTAAGACAGCCGTTTCAGTTGAAGGCGAGGGGTCGACAGAGGGAAGGTCTTGCGGGGCTTCTGATCTGGCTGGAAGGTTTGAAGGCCAAGGCTCGAGGGAAGAAGGGCCTGCTTCAGAAGGGCCGCTGGCCGAAGGGAGTGAAGATGCTTCGGGAGGAACAGAAGGAGCAGCTTCAGCGGCGTTCTCCAGAACCGCCAATTTACGGGCCACGGCGACTGCTACCTCTTCCTTTTCTCTTCGCTGGCGCCTAAACAAGTCGGTCCCCATCAAATCTTCCCAGATGCTGTCATCTAAACCCTCCACTGCAGAACAAGGTAACAAGAAATGTGTTAGAATCAAGCTGGCAGGTAGAAAAGAAAGTTAAGGTTAACAGTATTCCAAACTTACTCAGACTGTACGGATATAGGAACTGGTTGTTGGATAGATTTTTGAATTGGATGACCCTCCCTCGACCTGCCACCCGTTTGAGGGTCTCCATCTCGAGCGATGTTAGTGGAGGTGCGACCCCTACTACAGAAGGGTCGATAAACTGCCACTGGTTCCCGATGGAGAAAAACCGCCTACCTTGCAGAGTATGGCCCCTCCTGATCAAGGCCCCGAAGAATCTCTCTTTCCAGTGGGGCACACACGAGGGAGTGGTCTCTATCATGGTCGGGACTATATCTAAATTTCGACGGAAGAAGTAGTAAATTCCGTTGGGTATTTGCTGCTAGTTTGGGCAGTGGGCCCAGAACAGAACACCCACATCAAATAAAAATTGGAAAAATCTTAAGGTCGGGGGTTCCCGGCACCTAAGAAAGAAGATGATAAAGGAATGAATATGGGCCCAAAAGTTGGGAGTGAGTTGAGTGGGGGCTAAGCCGTAAAACCCTAGGAGCTCGAAAACTAAAGGATGGCAGGGGAAGCGGAAGCCAGAGAGGAACATGTTCAGATTCACCACCATTTTGTGGGAATAAGGATGGCACGCCCGGTCCTCTGGGGTAGGGGCTACTAAATCTACTAACTCAAGCACACGAAAAGTAGCCCTAAGTTCTTGAAGTTTGGAATCAGTCATTACGGACCTCATAGAGGAGGCCACACAGTGTGGACCGACATCGTCGGGGGAAGCTGGGGGAATCTGCTCGGGTTGACTACTAGAACCCTCCCCACTCCGAGCAAATCGTGGAGGAGATGATTTGCGCAAAGTGGGCTCGAAAGCCCGACCGACAACAGCTTTGTCTCGAGCCATCGGGGGTTAGATAGAAAGTAAAAGTAAAAGGAAATGGAATACTTACTTAGATAAACTGCCGGAGTCTAC
This sequence comes from Protea cynaroides, assembly GCA_028583415.1. Taxonomy (NCBI): domain Eukaryota; kingdom Viridiplantae; phylum Streptophyta; class Magnoliopsida; order Proteales; family Proteaceae; genus Protea; species Protea cynaroides. The sequence goes on from CM053266.1 coordinate 19,281,774, forward strand.
AAAACGACTTGCCTCAAAGTAGCCGAGGGAAGCAGAATCAGGTGAAGGAAAGAGAGAAGATGTTCGCGGCGGAAGCTTTAGCAGGGATCGAGTGTGTAAAGAAGGGAAGGAGGAAGTGGAGAAGATATTTATAGATTCGCAGGACGATGGGCTCCAGCTAGGAGGGTGTAATGATTCTCGAATGAAGCGACTGACAGTGAAGAGACGGGCGCAACTCTTAAGGGGGAAGCGACGCGTGGACGGTTACGATGGATAATCAGTGATGAGGAATGATCAACAGTCGAAAAACAACGGTTCGATGGGGATGGAAACGGCCCAGGCGCTGATTTAGGGAGACGTGCGTTCAAATTTTGAAAAATAGGATAAATAAATCATGAGACTGAAAAAGGGGCGGTGGAAGAATCTGTCACGCATTCATGAGAGGATATTTTCCTTGGTAAATGTGTCTCCTCCGGACGAAACGACTTGTGGAGGAGACAAGGGGGTCCTGTTGGGGGAAAATACCCGTTTGAAGCCAATCACAGGAAACAACCACGTGGCGTTCATCCAGGATGCTGAAAAGAAAGATATTATGGTAAATATTAAAGGATGCCTAAGTTCGACCCCCCTGGTCTGACACAGACAGGAATGTAACGAATAGACAGGGGTAGCTGGGCCATTAATGGATCGCCATTAATGGTCATAAATGCCGACAACAACCATTAATGCAAAATACACTGATCTGACCCGCCGATTCAAAAGATCTCGATTCGAATTGGCGAAAAGGCGAAATATTACTTGGAAAAAGAACCATGATAGAGACAATGTTTGGGGGCCCCGAAAACCTGGCCCACTAGGGGGGTCGAAAAGTAATCCAAAGGGGTCGAAAGGTGGCTGACATGATGTAATGGCCCGTTCTAGGGGGCCGTAGGTCTACTGGTCTACTATATCCTAAATAGTTAAATCACAAACGGTGGCTGTCAAGAGCCAACTGGCCTAAAAAGGAAAGGTTCATGATCTGTAGAATATATATATATATATATATATATATATATATATATATATATATATATATATATATATATATATATATATATATATATATATGTATGTAACCTGGAAAGGGCAATAACAGAAGAAAATATTCAAGAACAAAGTTTCGTCTCTCTGGGTGGCACCTTCCCTCTTTCTCCTCTACTACTATTTTATCTGCTATTTGCGACTAATGCATGTTTTGGGAGTCATTGGGAATATATTCAACTAATCACACCTCAAGAACCCCCTTCTGAAGGAGCTCTTTAGTCTCATTAGGAGTTTCATATTGTCTGTTTTCCCTTTACGGATTCCATCGACAACAATAGGTCACACCCACACCACGTAAGATTGAAAGATCCAAAACTTCCTCTTCAGAGCGGCGAATGGGAGACTGAGATCAAGGTTTTTTTTTTTTTCTTCCCCTAGACACTAGATGGGTATGATAGGCATACAACAATCGGGCAGAGTAGTGAATATTTCAATTTAAAATGACATAATATCATACTGGCTTAATAATATAAGTAGACAATGAGCCATACCTCTTTGCCCATCAACACGAAAACCTCTGTGAACGAACGACTGTTCCAATGTCGTAGTCGAAAGGAAACAGATCCCAACAACCATTAGAAGACTAAACAAATAAAATAGAAATTGTGACACCTTACAGAATCAGTGTTCTTCATTCAGAGCTTATAAAACTGTACTGTACTGGGACCCTTCTGATCTGGTTGCCAGACTCATGACAACAACCTTCCAGGTGCCTCCGCTATCATCTGGTTTTCCAGAAAATAAAAGAAAATTGTGGCCACGTAAACGCGTCTCAACCTTGTACCTGGAGCCCTGGAATGCAGGCCTAAACAACCCATTTTTCCTAGAATTTTTCATTTCATGCCTGGCAGCAAAACTCAATTCAACTCAAAGAATCCTCATCACAACATTAGAGTTGTTCACATGGAACATGTTTTGCAGTAAGACTGCATCCTTAATAATATTTCTCTTCTATATTTTACTACTACGACCACCAAGTAATTTCTCTCTTTCCCCTTGACCTGTCAGAATATTTAATCTAATGACAATTTATTTATTCTCACTGGTGCAGTAATTGGCCTACAAGGTACATGAACATATCAAAATTAAGGGGTATGAAGCCAAATAGTCGGCAAAATCCCTGCAATCGAGACTCGCAAGGAACTAAGTCGGCAGACAAGATTATGAAGGTTGGGGAATACAGAGGACAGAAGTTAGGGGTAGAAAAGTTTGAGTAAATATAAACCAAGTAAAAAGGAATTATGGTACTTATCTTAGAAAATAAAATCAACTTCGACACGTACTCAGATGGGAAGAGTTTGTAGCTATATGATCCAGCTCTAGATCTTATTTTCCAGTTTAAGGCACCCCATACCCAAATCAGGCTCCGGAAAGAGTTGTTGAGAACACAATTTGAACAGAGCCAAAACAAAAGCTGTGATATCTAACGGACCTAACATAAGATTGAAAGATCCAAACCTTACCTTTCGGAGCTGCAAATGGGAAATATTGATCAAGGTTTCTTTTTTCATGGACACGAGATGGGTATGATAGGCATTTACTACAAGATAGGCGTACACCATTCAGGCAGAGTAGTGAAATATTTCAATTTAAAATGACACAACATCATACTGGCTTATTAATATAAGCAGGCAATAAGAAGCCACCAAACAGCACAAAAACCTCTGTTACCGATCGACTGTTCCAATGTCGTGGTTAAAAGGAAACAGATCCCAACAACCATTAGAGGACTAAATATATAAAATGGAAATTCAGAAGTGTTATTCATTCAGAACTTAATAAAACTACTGGGACCCTTCTGATCTGGCTAGCATGACTCATGATGACTCATGAGAACAACCTTCCAGGCTCCTCTGCTATCATCTGGTTGTCCAAAAAATAAAGAAAATAGTGGCCATGTAAATGCGTCTCAACCTTGTAACTGGAACCCTGGAAACCTGCAATGCAGGTCTATATGGAAACCTGCAATGCAGGTCTAAACAACCATTTTTTTTTAAGAATTTTCCATTTCATGCCGGGCAGCAAAACTCAATTCAATTCAATGAAGCCTTATCACACCATTGGAGCTGTCCAACTTGGATCATGTTCTGCTGTAAGACTGCATCCTAAGTAATATTTCTCTTTTACTACTACGGCTACCAAGTAATTTTTGTCCTTCCCCTTTGACATGTCAGAACATGTCATCTAGTGACAATTTATTTATTCTCACCGATGCACTAATTGGCCTACAAGTAGATGACCCCCCAAAAAAGAAAACACCTTAACTTTTCACCCATGGGTTTATTTCAGATTTTGCTCTGCAGCCTAATCCTTTGTATAACCTCATTTCAGCTTATTCCTGTTCCATGTGCCCAACAAGTGCAATCTTTAATGCACATTTTCTGTGGCACAATAAGATGGTCTCCGAACCCTTTATGTAATAAACATTCCTGAACAACACAAAGACCAAACCCAAAAAGAATAACTACCACAACATATCATCTGAACGAAAAAATGCCATAACTAAATTCGTAGCGAAATCTTCCCTGTTCTATCCATAGAAGAAGTTCACCATTAATCAACAAGTTGACTCTATTTTAAGATATACACATAAGCCCCTTGCTGCAATTCAGGAGATGTTCAAAGGCCCCAAATGACCTACGTACAAACTGCTGGATCGTTGCCAAAACATGTGTATCGCATGTCCCGCAAGGAATACCCATTCAATAACGTAGCAGAAAGGGAACAATAAACCTAGTTACTTCAACATCTTAAAGAACAGAAAGTCCCACAAGAGTAAAGCCATAAATTTCATTGAATTTGAATTCCACACTAATATTCCTTGACAGCCACGCAGGTCTAAAATCACCATGAATTCACCGTTAATGAATATGGAAACCACCCAGCGTCCGGCGTCCCCACGCCAAGCTACCAAATTGAAGTTTAATTATGGAAAAATTTCAGAAGACTAGGTTGCAAAAGAAGAATCCAAAAGATGATCAATAACTCGTATAAAATGTGAACGATTCGTCATGAAAAAAATACAGAAAATTAGGGTTTCAATATAAAAAAATACATGAATTCCTATCTCAAACAAAAGAAAAAAGAACAGATCTACAAGATCCAGTCTACAGTAGAGAGACGGAGATTATTGAAAAACAGAAGGAAAAGCCTAAAGCAATAATCCGGATCCAACTAATATTCTTTCTTTTCTACAAAAGTTCAAGATATGAAAAATATAATATGACAATAACCATCGGACTGGCCAAACAAACCTCACGGTCATCAGATCAGATCCTTAGGCATGTGCGGCAACGACAGGTGCGGCAGCAGCAGCGACATTAGAGGCGGCGCCGCCAAGGAACGAGAGGAATCCAACATTGGCGGGTTCTTGCTCATCGAGAAAGAGATCTTCTGGAACCCTATACGCCCCGTGAACACAAACAATTGCCAAACCAAGCATGAGAGCAGAGATGACAAGCGATCCAACGCTTGTGAGGAAGACGACAACGACCGTAAGCACGACAAGCACGCCAAGGGTCTCCCGATCGGTAAAGGTGCGGCCCAAAATGACGAGAGGAGAATCAGAGGGACGGAAGAGGTAAAGGAACACCCAGGATGCGAGGAGGCAAAGAAGGACAAGAGAAGAGCCTGGGTGAGAGAGCAAAGAGAGGGCAAGAACCGAGGCCAAGAGGGTCAAATAGTTAACCCTAAAATAGGAGAAATTCTTGCGAACACGTGATGCCGCCTCGGTGAGGGACTCTGGACGAGCGAGGGAGTTGCGATCTACGAGCTCCGACCATGGCCGGCGTTGAGAGAAACCATGGCGGACTGTTTCAGAGACACGGTTGATGAAGGCACGGAAAGCTGGAGTTGCGATTGGAGGCTGAGATTGGTCACCTGATGAGATTTTGCCTTGTGAGCTCGACATTGGAAGAAGAGTTGCAGGAGATGACATTTTTCGACAGAATCCGAGACCAAGATTCGGCAAATGAAGCTGGTGATGTTAGGTAAGAAATCTAATTCGAAAGATTTCAGGCGATTCTGAGGAGATTTCGGAGCTTAAATCTCCGAAGGAAGGAAATATATTGCGGGAAGAGGGAGGGAGAGAGAGAGGTCAGATTTCAAGGGATTTCCGTGTTATGAGATATTTCTTAAGTTGGCCGCATATATAGGCGGGGTGCATTTGATTCCGTATATTATGAGATACTTTATTAAATGGGGAATCAGGGCTTAGGTACGTTGGATAGGTTCAAGGGTGATGAAAGTTGAATATCTGTCATTTCTTTGATGCGATGATGCGATTTGGTCGGTTGTAAATGGTAATACGTAAGTCAACGGTGTCGAACGGCTTAACTTCTTTGTTAAGTTTTGCTTATTCATCAGAGGGTAGTGGCAACTACGCGGGATTGAACGGGCAAAATGGAGGCGAAGGAACCTTGGAAACTGGGTCCACATCGTCTCCTCTAAGGGTGTCAACGGGTCGGTCCGCACCGATTTCGGTCCGGGTTGAATCAGTGTCGGGTTTTATAAACCCAGCCCAAAACATGTCCATTAAGAGTTCGGGCTGAGTTGGGCTGCGCTGGACACAATAACTATCGGGCTGGTCCAGTGTCGGTTTGTTATCGGGCTGGGCTTATTGAGGTGATTTCGGGCTGGTTCGGTCCGGACCGGGCTTATCAAACTTATCGGGCTTATGTAAGATATATAATCTATTTTATTATTTTTATTTATAAAATTAGCATCATTCCTTCTATATGTATGTAATTCAGTAAATTGTAACAATTAATATATTCTTTTCAACTATAGATTCATATAATCTTTTGGATCAAGAAACAAACTATAATAGTGCAATATAATCCATCAAAATTTAAAACCATTAAAATTAAGAAACTGAACCCGGATGGATCTTACCGGTGTTCGGGTTAGGTATTATTGGTTCGGACTAGTTTATGCTTCTTAATGGGTTGGTCCGGCCTGGTTTCGATTTGGACTGAAACGGTGTCGGACTTTACAAGCCGAGACCGAAACCTGTCCATTAAGGTTCGGTCCGGGTTGGGTTCGGATTATATCGGGCCGGCTCGGTCCGTGCTACCGGGCCGGGCCCAAATTTGACACCCTTAGTCTCCTCCCTGATATTCGGGAGGAGAGGCGGCGGCCTTGATGGATAGCCGACACCTGACTCTCGGGTGAATCCAAACCATCCATCCGAGCCGACACCCCTGTCGACTCAGCTTGTTAGCTGGGGTGTCGGCTCGGATGGATGGCTCGGATTCACCCGAGAGCCAGGTGGCGGCCATCCATCCAGGCCGCCATCCCTCCTCTTGAAATCTTAGGGAGGAGACGATTTGAATCCTTGAAAATTCGAATTTGGATTTCTGCAGCTGTGCAGCCTTTGAAGTCGCATTTGGAGAGTTTAAAGTGCATCTGTGCATCAATGCAATCCAACAATCTAGATATGGCTGCAAGGCCGCATGAGTGTAGAGGATCCAAGCCCTAGAAACACTGGAGCAGCATTTAGTTATTACAAACTAGATGGTGCGAAAGATGAACCAAAACTGATAGACCGAATTAAAATCGACCATTAAAATTTGAACCAAAAATAAATTGTTTAAACCGATTTGGTTTTTAAATCGATTAAAACTGGTTTGTAAAATAACATAATGGGAGGATGATCTTCGTCCTATAAGCTAGCTAGGAATATTGGAAACTTATGTGCTAGTGGGAAAATGAGAGTATCAAAAGAACCGATAACTGATCACTTAGAGGAAAGAACGAGAGGGGGGAGGGATTCACATCGTCTCCTCCCAGTCATTCTGGGAGGATGGTGGCAACCTTCCTCGGATGGTTGCCACGTGGCTCTCGGTGAATCCGAGACCCACGTCCGAGCCGACACCCCCTTGTCGGCTTGGCTTATCGGCTGGGTGTCGGCTCGAACGTGGGTCTCGGATTCACCGAGAGCCACATGGCAACCATCCGAAGAAGGTTGCCACTGTCCTCCCAGACCACTAAATATAGAAGTACATGAATGGGTTTAGATTTCAAGGAAGAGAGATATAAATATAGAAGTACATGCCGACAACCTGTACTTCCTTTTCCCAAAACGTAAAGCTTCTGGATCACTTGGCTTACTCACTTGGCTCTCCAGTTGCTAGAGAGGATCTCGGTCCTAATATAAATGGGAAGAGATTCTCTGGAGCGGTAGTTTGTAAAAAGGGGTTTTGTTGGTGGTTGAATAAAAGGGAGAGGCCTACGGAAACTTCAAATACAAGGGTGAAGGGGTTTGTACATTTTTGAGAGTAAGATGCTCTAAACCATAGGTCTTCTTACTTAAGAGATAGACCAGAAAAACTTTTCCCAACGTAAATAGTCTTTGAGGTGTCCCCAAGACGATTCCTTGGTTTTTTCTTTGAGTACAACTGTTCAAACTAGGTCCCATTTTGGTATCATTTCAATTTAGATTTGTAAGTGATTTCATGAAAAAAAAAATCAAAAAATAGTTTTTTGAAAAAATTACTAGTATCACCCCTGGATTTAGATCTAAATACATCTACTATTTTAAAGTTCACAACAATTACAACTACACCATAATTTTTAACAGTGTTAAGAAGAAATATTTAAAGAAAATTTTAATCTTGTTGCATTTACAAGCAAAATAGGTTAAAATGATTTTTTTAACCTTCTAAAAATAAGTCATGATGAAATGACCGAAGTACCCACCCAAAATGGGTCCCATACGCCTCTCGTCCCTTGAATCCTCTCTCACTCAAAAACTGAAGTCCTCGTTAAAGTCTTGGATTTCTAAATAACAAAGAACCTAAGTAGATTCAATGGACTCCTCTCCCAGGTCGCGAAACACCAATTCTTGGGACGAGCCCCTTCCTCCTATCCGTGACGCTAAGTTACGACTAATGTGCAGTTATGGAGGTCACGTCATCCCTCATCCTCACGAAAAGTTCCCCTCCTATCTAAATGGCGATACTCACATCGTGGTCGTGGACCGCCACACCACTCTAACCTTGACCCCATTGTCCTCCTTTAACCTCCACTCTGTGGGAGACCTCTCCAATCTACCCTTCGTACAATGGCATGATGGCATAGACATGTTGACTGGCTGGGTGTATTCTTTGGCTTTTAACGTGATAACTTTTGGAACCAGAGAGAGCATTTGGTCCTCCATCTGACCAACACCTAAATGTGCCTCAATCACACTCCCAACAACATAGACTCCCTCGACCCTACTATTCTCGGTAGATTCTATCGCAAGCTCTTCAAGAGCTACACCTCCTAGTGTTCTTACCTCGGAAGCATATCCAACATCTAGATCTTCAGAAAAAGCTCGATTGCATCATCTGCGTGTCCATGAATTGCAAGGCTCCCAATCATAGCATTCGATGAGAAGACTTCTTTGTGTTTCATTTTCTCGAACAGAACACCTCCCATGCCAAATGTGAGGACAATGGAGGAAATTCGCCTTCGGATTTTCTTATGAAAATATAGATCGTCGATTTTCGCCTTTGATCTTGTCCACCTACATTGATGGACGGTAATGATCTAAAGTCACCATCTAGATTAATGTCTAGGACCTCAAACATAGTCTCATTATAAAGCAAGACTTTTATTGACTCATAATCCAATATATCAGTTTGGTCTATTAGAGAACGAGTAATCATTCAAGGTACAGTTTGGGAAGGTATTAGGCATCCAAAGTTGCCTTATTCAAAAATCGACCTCTTATATGACTTTTCTTTTCTTAAATTCTATGTTCTTGACATTTCATGGTCAATGGATGACTAGGACTCATAGGGGATCCTATGCCAAATTTCCAAGTCCTTTTACCCTAAGGTTCAGCCAAACATGTTCTGAAATAAACAAAGTAATATATAATGAAACGAACCGAAGATGGTTATGTGATGGACTGAATCTGAGATGTCCATCTTAAACGGCTTGCGTATTCCATCTCGAAAATCAAGTCCATAACGTAGTTCAAACAGATTGTTTATTAAAACTTATGAATGTAATTTATTCTTGAGCTTTATTAGATTCAATATTAAAGTTGAGATTTATGTTTTATGAATAGATGAGATTGAATATAGATAGTTCATGTGGACTGGAGTATTGTACATGGAGATTCTTTTAAATTGCCTACGTATTCTAATGGTTCTAGAAATTAGGTACAACATAGTTCGTTATAGTTGGAATGACCCATCTGGGTTAAAAGATGGATATGGATATAGAATGGGTATCAGATATGGATGGTGGAAAATGGATATTGTCACACCCCAATTTTGGACAAGTCAGAAGTGTGAATGAACCGTCATATGAACCAATGGTTCACGCCAGGACCTCGTAAGACCGTGCCAATAATCCAAATCATACACATTCCACATCACAAATCAGAGATAATAAAATAAGTAGCAGAAGTTTTTATTAATAATGAACTGAGTATCTAATGTGATAAATAAATACTAAACCAATTATCTCAGAAATCAAAACATAAATATAACAAACTATTACAAATCTCATAAGTCAAATACGAAAACGAAATCCTAAAACGTGAACATAGTGGAAACACTTGCATGATAAGTCATGCTCGTCCTCTACCCCTCGTACATCCATAGCCACCTCATGTCCATACGTTGACGCATTTATGATTATCTTCAATCATAACACCTGCATCATTATAAACTAAAAGAATGACGTGTGCGAGGGTCAGCTTCCAACATGAGCTCAGTGAGTGAACAAAACAATGCAATAAACATATACATGCAATCATATTCATATCTTTGGGTCTGGAATAAGTTTACAAATTTGCTATGGTAAGGATAGGTGGCCGCCACACCTCCATGCACGAGAGTGTGAGCATGCCCAATAGATCACACACCCCCTGTCGCCCCACATCACCCACTACGAAATAGAGATAGAGCTAGAGTTCTTGGATCACACACTGTCAGAACCCCCTGATACCCTACCCATACCAATACGTATGTCCCTACAATCGAGGGCTTGCAAAGTGGGCTCGTGTCTAACCAATCCTAGATGTCATCCAGATGTATTCAAGGCCTTATCTCAGCATCTCTCAATATACCCATAGAGATAGCAAGAGTCTGGCGATCAGGCCAAAGACCACAGTACTGCATCCTCTCCCTAATACCCTATGATATACTAGTTCCGCTAAGGTAACAACCATACAACGATGTCAATGTGATGAACAGATCAAAGATAGAGCTAGAGTCTGATGATCAAGTCAAAGACCATAGTATTGCGTCTTACCCCTGATACTCCAACCTAATCCAACACATCGACCACACACACAAGCATATGCCTATACCTATCATTATCATCACCAGAATGAATAAGAATGAAAATAAAATATGTGTGAGTAAATATATAACAGGTATTGGATGACATGTGAGATGTACAAACATTTATACAAAGCATAGCATCATATTAGATAGCAGAAAATAAAAGAAAGGATAGCTTGTTATTAACCAATTAGTTTAGGTCTTATTCCCTCTCCCGTAAATGATATTGGTTCCACTTCAAAGCCTTAGAAACTATTTTGAATTAGTTAAACCTAGACAATTTATAGATTTAAGTTAGGGTTTGGTTTCATTAAGTTATAGTAGTTTTAATCCAAAACAGGGCTTCCTATTAACGACTGGTCGTCCTTGACTGGTCTTGCATCATGGGACCAATGACTGAGACCAGAGAGTTCTTAGAAACCAACCGAGAGTCATTGGTCGCACATATAGTCGACCAATGATGCGACCACATAAACTCTGGTTAGGATATTTTTCAGTCTGAGTTCTCTTTTGAGTCAACATCTTGACTTACCAATGGGGTTCATCCTAGAGTCATTTAATGGCCTGAAACCAATAGTTCCCAATTGGTAATTCCCAATTAACAATCATAAGCTAACCCTAACCATCAATTATAGATTAACCCTAATCTCCTTTGATTTGCTTGGAATATCTCATGATCCCCTTGTCATTGTGAGGTTCAATTCACCAATATAAAAATGAAAGATCATCCTAACCAATCTAATAGCTACAGAGATGGTCCTCTTACCTTAGTTTCCTTATGGTAGAAGGATGAAAACCTTCGGCAACAAGCTCTTCTACAACTTTTTCTCTAAGCTTCCTCTTTCTCCTTGTTTCTCTTCTCTTCTCTTTTCTCTTAGATCTAGGGTTTGAGAATAAGAAAAAAGAGTAAGAGAGAGTAGAGCGACATCCTCTATATAGGGAGAAAGTTCCCATATAGAGTCCTTTCTCAATTAGGAGAGAGACCTCTTAAAATAAGGAAAGTTTTCAAAATTCAAAAACAGATCTGGGTTTCACTGGTCGACTTCATTGGTCGCAATTCCCATCGACCAATGAGTCTCAAGGTATTGACCAGTGAGTCTCAAGGTTAACTGGTTGACTGGTCTTAGTTTCTAACTGTGACTATTCGACCACCCAGGTTCCTACAGTCGACCACTCAAGTAAAATGGACTATTTTTAGCTTACCTGGCCTCACGGTTCCTTCATACAGTTGATTCGCTTGAGCTGGTTATGATGGGGAGACTTGGCACAACAAGGTTAAACCGAATTAGTAGAGTACGGGTCTTACAAATATGGATTGGATAGCCTAAAAGACTAATGTGAAAATGCTTTCGGGAATCTTCCCTATGGGTAGGATTTGGATGACCCATCTGGGTCAGAAAACAGTCCATCTGGATTGAGGTAATGAACCGGCTTTAGGAATCTTCCCTATGGGATGGTGGATATGCCTTTGGGAATCTTCCCTATGGGCAGGAATTGGATATACCTTCGGTAATCTTCCCTATGGGTAGGAGGGTATTGTTGATACCATATTTTGTCTCCCAATCCAAAGTCAACATGTGTCTAGGCATGTGTCATGATAGGAGGATGATACATGTTCATACATGTGTCATCTCCAGAGCGCTTCCATAAGGTGAGAGGAAGCATGTGCAGACTGGTATGTATTAGGTCTCTAGGACGACATCAAGCACTTATAAGACAATCACTTTGTGTTATGTAGCTAGGAGTCAGACTTGGAATATGACTCCTCTAAGAAATGGATATATGCTAGCCACCTAAAAGGTCAGTAGTGATTTTTTCCTTACCGTAAGATCTTCATCCTACGGTTGCAGGATAAAACCAGCTTGGATTCATCAAGTGAATATGTTTCCTTGTCCAACTCAAACACTTAACAGTGTATTCGACTTTAATTATATGTATTCATCCTATATAAACATTCGATGATCGCAAGTATAATCACTTTGACTTCACCATCTTCAACTGAGAGAATACTCAGGCTTTCCCCACTACAAGGAACTTATATTCTTTTCATAAGCTCCATACTGTGCTCTGTTACTGACTTGATCGTCAGAGTGGTCATCGGACTACCCAGTCCGACCTCTGATAACTTTTTCTTTTGCAGGAGACGAGACACGTCAGCCAGCCTAGTTTCAGCAGCATCAGTTTGGTGCCCACCATAGGGCCCTGACTATTCTCTTTTGCTTTCACTAGCGTCATTGAGGATTTTTGAGATGGTGATGAACACTCGTGGCAACCTTGAAAGAATGACCAAATTGACGGGAACCAGATCAGTCCCACAACGAGGAACCTATCAGGAATGGTGGTAGGGATCCCTTTATGGGTCATGTTCCGCTAGTTCCACCGTTGGTTCAGGATTCGGTGGCCTAGTACATGACTCAGGACTAGTTTCGAGCTATATCTGAGCAGTTAGTCGTAATCACGTAGATACTCATGCCTCCACCCATAGCTTTGAACAACCAGATCCCAGGGATGCAGACATGCCTACCAAGGTGAGGATCGTAAGGGTCGAGCAGATCTCGATCTCGACAGCCCAACAGATTATCAAGAACCTCCCCAGTCAATAGTACGATGGAATGCCTGGTCTGGATTAGAAGACGACGATGACGATGAGGATTACGAGTTCGGGGATGAAGCATCATCCAGTCATTTGGAGCATTTGAAACGAGTATCAATACATGACCAACTTGGGAAACATTGTCACAACCCAAATTTACAATATATAAAATTTCGAAGCGGACTAAACTGACACACATTTTATGTTTGGTCCAATCTAGAATCTGGAAAGCGGTGTATGCCCACATCAACCACACCATGATTAATGTTACAAATAATAAATTAGAGTTATTTAAATAGTGAAAATAATAAATCAATTGAGCTTCTAATGATATTTAAAATAAATTAAATAGTCATTGTATTAAAACTTATTCTGGGCTAATCATCCACAACCAATAAACAAAACAGTTCATAATCTAGCCCTATAACACCGGGCCGTAAAGTAATACTGTAAAATTAAATGAAACTAGATAACTAAACTAAAACATCAGTCTTCTCCAACAATTAACACAACGTCTCTTGCTTTCTCCTATTCGAATACGCATGCATCACATTTGCAGTCAACATCATGTTCGTCTTCTTCCAGGGCTTGAATGTTCATGCGCGCCATAGAAGTGACAACTGGGGCCTTCACATAATCCGCTACAATAGTACCTGCAACATCAACTAAAAAGTTTACGTATGCAAGTGTGAGCTCTCTAACTTGAGCTCGTGAAAAAAACAGACAAATAAGCAAGCAAAATCAGTTTATCACACACAACAAATGTAATTGATCTACTATAATGTATGCTAGTATGCTATGGTAAGGCCTGGTCACACTCACCAAAACTGACCATAACCTTCATGCACGGGAGTAAATGGGCACTTACCAGCCTACTCCAATAGCCCTGGTAAAGCCACGCGACATCCCAATAGAATGATGATAGAGCAGAAGTCTGCCTAGTGACGCTCTAACAAACATTGTCAACCCTTCTCCCTCATTCCCCATTCTACCAACACTTGACCCCCTGCTAGCCAGGGTTGTATACATGGGCAATTCCACTAACCTTCATCCTAAATGTCATCATATGTAATTTCCCCACACTCCCAGTAGGAATCCCAGTCTATCCGCTCACCCCCGCTAGAACATTGTCATCCCACTAGGGTGTAAGAAGCTTATATGCCAAGGTTTACCAATTAGGTTGGATGTCACACCCCAATTCCGCACTATTCAGAATGGTGTGATGAACCGTCAATAAATCAACGGTTCAACCAGGATCTCAAAATAGGCTATCCCACATATGATAAACCAAAACACATTCCACATTAATCAGAGGTAATAAAATAAATAGCGGAAGTCTTAAAGATAATGAACTGAGAAATTCTAAATGTGATACTCATAAATAAAATATCCAATTATGTTGTTTCAACCGAGACATAAATAAAATATCGAATACATGTCCTTACTAAATCCAAATAAATAAAACAAAATCTAATTGAATACGCATGAGTTGCACTCGCAAGAGGAGTCATACGTATCCACTATGTCTTCAGCTTCCATTGTCGCCACATGCCCGTACATAGGAGCGTTCATATAATCTTCAACGGTGGTACCTGCATCATCAACTAAAAGTATTCGAATTTGAAAGTGTGAGCACACATCACGGCTCAGTGAGCAAACAAAACAATGCAACAATACATATGCATGCAATCAATTCATATCTTTGGTCTAGTTTAAAGTTTGCAATGTGCTATAGAAAGGATAGGTGGCCGCCGCACCTCTATACACGAGTCTGTGAAAATGCCCAATGAAAACGGCACTGTCGCCCCACATGCACCCACCATGGACAATATACACCCCATGAAAACAGCATGGCTGCACCGGTTGCCCATACCATCACGTAAGCCCCTGTTGGCGATGACTTGCAAACTGGGCTCACAACTAACCAACCCTAATGTCAAACAATGTATCCAAGGCCTCACCCCAGCATCCCTCAATACATCCATAGAGATAGAGCTAGGGTATGGTGACCAGGCTGAACCACAATGCCACGTCCCCCCCTGATGCCCTACGACATATTAGTTCCGTTAAGGTAATGGCAATACGACGATGTTAGTGGACAAGACTTGAGTAGAGATAGAGCTAGAGTCTGGTAACCAGGCTGAACCACAATGTCACGTCCTTCCCCTGATGCTCCACTCGCATCAAGCACACTAACACTTGCTTAGTGGACATGACTTGAATAGACCATGGCACAATATACCCCGATGAGAACGACATCGAAGTACCGGTTGATACCATCCTTACTCGCACCATGTACACCAACCAAACACAAACATTCACATGCCTATTCCTACCATCATCATCATGTTATAATCAATAAATTTAAATATACATGAACAGTAATAATAGAAATATTGGATAACATGTTGAATGCACATTACAAGCACACACGCATATCACAATCATGGTATTGGACTCAAAAAAATAAAAATAGTTTGTTATTAACAAATTAGTTTATGTCTTGTTTCCTCACCTTAGCTTGTTAATAGATCATCTTCCAAGCTTTAGAATCACCTTTATAATGTTATTATATTGCTAGAAGACCTAACAAAGTCGATAGAATTTAATTAGAATTAATTCTGAATTTAAAAACCATGCTGTTAACTGAGGGTCGGAGGTAGGGTCGGAGTCATGATCGACCCTGGGTGCGACCCTCCCCCTAATCTGAACTTCCCGAACACTGAGGGTCGATGCTAGGGTCGGATCTGCCATCGACCCTAGGTGCGACCCTCCATGGTTTGAGTCAAAAATATCAGATTTCGTTCTCTCTTTCATGGTTGGGTCCTATGGCTTACTTCCACAATCCATTTTATACATGTTCTATGGTTTAGAACTATACTTTATTCACCTACATGGTTTTAATGATCTCCTCTATGGTTTCCATTGAAACGAAACCATGGATGGATGATTTGAGTTTCTTCTAAGTCATACCCTCTTCATAAACCATTCTAAGCTTTCAATTCAGATGTGGATTAAGGTTCATACCTTCTGTAGTCTGTGTTTCCAAGATATCTCTGAACTTCTTCTTCTTCCTTAGCCTTTTCTTCAAGTTTTCCTTCTCTCCTTCTCTTCTTTCTCTTCTCGTTCTCTCAATCCAATTAGGGTTGTAAAAGGAGTGAAAGAGGCTTAGGGACGTCCTATTTATAGAGTAAAACCTCCAAAAATAAGTCCCATTGAGTTTAGGAAAGGTTCCAATTGAAATTAGGAAGGTTTCCTAATTTTCGGTTCGTGCTGTTTTTCCCGAATACCGAAGGCGATGGGAGGGTCGATGGGAGGGTCGGACAACTCATAGACCCTGCGACCCATGGTTGAGGGTCGATGGTGAGGGTCGATGGGAGGGTCGGACCTGCCTGTTAAAACCTGCGACCCTACCCTCATTTTGACTATTTTTGGGCAAATTTTCATATTATGTCTTGGTTTTTCTTCACACATTTGGTCCACTTGGCTCGACCATGATATGTAGACGGGTCCCGACACAAAATATAAGGTTAGGCCGGGTTCGTGGCGTGCGGGTCTTACATTGGATCCCTCGGTCCTCGACCATTTCATTACACCTCACAAGGCATGTTCAACACACATTTACACAATAACATATTATAGATTCAAATGCATGTAAAAGAAGTTATTGGATGACATGTTATTACAAATAAATCAATGCAATCACAGGCATAAATAAAAATATAGAAACACTCCATAAATTAAGTCAGGGATCTGTTTCCTTACCTGAGATATGAAGATTATTGCTATTCCCAATTAATGGCTTACTCTTGGTTACGCACGAGTTACCTAGTGTATGGGAAATTTATCAGATACAGTGTTTATTAAATTCAATCTGATACAGAGTTTCTTGGTACCAACCGATTACAACATCCGGTTGCGACTGGTCGAGACTAATGTTGAGGCCAGTTGCTCACGGGAACTATTCTGTTTCCAACCGGTCGTGTATCCGGCTACTACAGGTGGTGCAATAGGATGTCGAGGCCGGTTACATTCTAGAGGCTTCTGGAATGCATCGGGCTGCAAATCCGGTTGCGTATATCACAACCCGACCTTCTCCGAAGACTTGGTCTGGGGAGTTAGCCTATCCGGATGCACAAATCTTGCCTCCAAAAAGTCCCCTTTAGATTCCAACAACGAACTTCTATTATGGAACTCCATTGTTGAACCCTTTGGTCTGACATATAGAAGGGATTTCTTGTGACACCCCAATTCTGAACCAACTAGAATGGTGTGATGAACCATCCATAGACCAACGGTTCAACCAAGATCTCGTATAGGCCGTGCCCATTCGATTAAACCAAATACATTCCACAAGTAAAATCAGAGTAAATAAACGATAGCGGAAGTGTCACACCCCAATTCTGTACTATTCAAAATGGTGTGATGAACCGCTAACAAACCAACGGTTCAACTAGGATCTCGAGTAGGCTATATCCGTGTTATCTAAACTCCATACATCCACATAAATAATCAGAGTGAATAAAACAAATAGCGAAAGTCTTATAATAAAATGAACTGAGAATCTATTGTGGTATCAATATTTAAATAACAAATTATTCTGTATCCACTAAGACATAAATAAATAAATATCAAATACATGTCTTAAATAACCCAAATAAATAAAACTAAAAAAAAAATCTAATCGAATACACATGAGTTGCACTCGCAAGAGATGTCATGTGTATCCACTTCATCTTCAGCTACCATCGCTGCAACGTTCCGGTACTCTAGAGCATTTATATAGTCTTCAACGGTTAAACCTGCATCATCAACTAAAAATATTCGACGTCGAAGGGTGAGCACACATCATGGCTCAGTGAGCAAACAAAACAATGCAACAATACATATGCATGTAATAAATTTATGTCTTTGGTCCGGTTTAAAGTTTGCACTGTGCTATAGAAAGGATAGGTGGCCGCCGCACCTCTATACACAAGTGTGTGGATACGCCCAATGACTCCTGCACTGTCGCCCACAACACCCAAAATGGCACAATATACACCCCATGAAAACGGCATGGCTGTATCGGTTGATACCATACCAACAAATAAACCCCTGCTGGCTAGGGTTGCAAACAGGGCTCGCAACTAATAAATCCTAATGTCAAACAGTGTATCCAAGGCCTCACCCTAGCATCCCTCAGAACATCCATAGAGATAGAGCTAAGGCCCCCCGGTAGAGTCAAAGACTACAAGGACCGAGACCACCTCCCCTGATGCTCTACGACATAATAGTTCTACTAAGGTAATGGCAATACGACGATATCAGTGGACATGACTTGAGTAGACCATGGCACAATATACACCCCATGAAGAACGTTCATGGTTGTACCGGTTGATACCATCCCTACCCTCACCATATACACTGGCCAAACACAAACATTCACATGCCTATTCCTATCATCATCATCATCATCATGTTATAAGCAGTAAAATAAATATGCATGAACAATTAATAGAAATATTGGATGGCATGTTGAATGCACACACAAGCATACACGCATAGAATCAATATGGCATTGGACTCAAGAAGTAAAACAGTTTATTATTAACCAGTTAGTTTTGGTCTTGTTCCCTCACCTTAGCTTGCTAATAGATACTCTTCCAAGCTTTAGAATCACCTTTATAATATTATTATATTATTAGAAGACCTAACAAAGCCGATAAAATTTAATTAGAATTTATTTAGAATTTAAAAACCATTCTGTTAATTGAGGGTTGGAGGTAGGGTCAGAGTCATGATCGACCCTAAGTGCGACCCTCCCCAATCTGGACTTCCTGAACACTGAGGGTCGATCCTCAGGATCACATAGGGTTGGATGGTCATCGACCTTCTATGCGACCCTCGGTGGATTTTGGTCAATTTCCCTCCTTTTAGTCCATCCTTCGTGTTTGGGGTCCCATAGCTTTCTCTTACAGTCCATTCAACATTTATTCCATGGTCTAGAACCATGAATCATCCACCTAGATAGCTTTCATGTAATCTCCCATAGTTTTCTATGAAAACCTAACCATGGGTTGATGGTTTGGGTTTTTTCGAGATCATACTCTCATCATTATCTAACCTATGGTCTATAGAAACTCATGGAATTAGTATCCATACCTGAGAAGATTACTCCCTCTCTGCAATTCTTCTCCTTTTTTTTATCTTCTTTTCCTTGCTTCTCTTCTTCTCCTTTTCCTTCTCTTCTCTTTCTCTTAATTCAATTAGGGTTGTAAAAGGAGTGAAAGAGGCTTAGGGACATCCTTTAAATAGAGTAGAAACATCCTAAAATAAGTCCCTTTGAGATTAGGAAAGAATCCAAATCGAAAATTAAGAAATTTCCTAATTTCAGTTTCGGCGGCAACTGAGGGTTGATGGGAGGGTCGATGATCCCGTCGACCCTAGGGTTCCTAAGGTGTCCGACCCTCCCTATAAAACTGAGGGTCTGAATTTCTGTCTTGGGGGGTCCGACCCTCCTTTGCTGGGTATGCGACCCTCCCCTTAAATTTAGTGTTTTAGGGTCGATTTGATACCTGGGATCATGATCTCCTTCACGCCCTTGGTCCATTTGACTCAACCATGATGGGTAAACCTGGTTCAAGGTGAAAAGACCAAGTTAGTTTGATACGGGTCTTACAACTCCCCCCTACTTATAAAAATTTCGTCCTCGAAATTGTACGTACCTTCTGAATCAAATAAGTGAGGGTATTGCTTTCGCATATCATTTCTTCTTCCCATGTAATTTTTTCCATGTCTCTACTTTTTCATGGGACCTTAACATAATAGATATCTCGGTTGTGTAGACGTTGAACTTTTCGGCTGGTGATTTCAGTTGGTGTTACTTCAAAGGTTAAATCATCAGTCAATTCTGGTAAATCTACTATCAACACGTGTGTTGGATCCTTGACATACTTCTTCAATAGGGAAATATGAAATACGTCATGCACACTTGACATAGATGGTGGTAGTGCCAACTGATAAGCCACTTTTTCACGCTTAGCTAAAATCTCATACGGCCCGACATATCTTGGACTTAGTTTCCCTTTTTGTCCGAACCTTTTCAATCCTCGCATAGACGATACCTTCAAGAATACTTTATCACCTACAGTGAACTCAAGATCTCTGCGTCGAGTATCTGCATATTGCTTCTGACAGTTCTGAGCTGTTCTCACTCTTTCCTTGATAATATCGACCAATCGACAAGTCTCTTCAACAAATTCTAGTCCAACAATACTACGTTCTCCCACTTCATTCCAAAACAAAGGAGTTCGACACTTTTTGCCATACAGTGCTTCATAAGGTGACATCTGTATAGTAGCCTGATAGCTATTGTTATAAGCGAACTCGATCAGTGGTAATCTTTCATCCCATGATCCCTTGAAGTCAATTACACATGCTCGTAGCATATCTTTTAGAATCTGGATTGTACGCCTCGACCGTGCCATCTGCGTCGGGTGGAATGCGGTACTGAACTTTAATGTTGTACCCATAGCCTTTTACAATCCCTTCCAAAACTTGGAAGTAAATCGTGGATCTCAATCGGACACAATGCTTTCTGGTACACCGTGTAATCGAACAATATTATCCACATACAGCTTTGCTAACCTTTCCAGTGTATACTGCGGTAGTATTGGTATGAAGCGAGCTGTTTTAGTCAGACGGTCTACAATCACCCAAACTGCGTCAACTACTCGAGGAGTCAGTGGTAATCCCATGACGAAGTCCATAGTGATGCTGTCACACCCCAATTCTGATCCAACCAGAATGGTGTGAGTGAACCGTCATTGAACCAACGGTTCACACTAGGATCTCGAATAGGCCGTGTCCACTTATACAAACCATCACACATAACCACAATCAGAATATAAATATACAATGGAAGAATTTAAATAGAATGAATTGAGTATCTATTAATAATTTAAATAAATATCCAATTATCCAAATTCAAACACATAAAATAATATCCGTACATCTATTTAATCCAACCGAAAATAACTGAAAAAATAAATAAAATCTGATCAAAGGTACACGCAGAAAGGGCACTCGCATGAAGCGTCATGCTCGTCCTCTCCTGCTTGCACATCCAGAGCAGCTACACCTCCATACGTCGGAGCGTTCATGTAGTCATCCACCGTGTAACCAGCATCAGCATCTAAAAATAATGTATATACAAAGGGTGAGCTCACAACACAGCTCAGTAAGACAATCAGACAGTTTCACAATATTATGCATGAGCAACAATCATTTTATGCTGTGGTCTGGTTTTAAGTTTGCAATGTGCTATAGAAAGGTTTGGTGGCCCCCGCACCTCTATACACGAGTGTGTGGCACCTCATGGATCACACCCCATTGGCCCACATGCACCCATCATGGAATAGAGATAGAGCTAAGATACCCCCGTACCTCCCCTGATGCTCTACCCATATCAGTACCTAAGCTCCTACTGGTCAGGGCTCACAAACTGGGCTCGCAACTAACCAGTCCTATATGTCATCAATGTATGCTCTATCCCAGCACAGCCGTCTACGGCATAGAGATAGAGCTAAGGCATTCCCACACCTCCCCTGATGCCCTATCCGTAACTAACCCACTAGGATAGAAACAATACGCAGGTAGACCCTATCCCAACATAACTCCCTACGGCATAGAGATAGAGCTAAAGCATTGTGGACAAGCCAGCATCGACTCAGAGACCACAGTGCCACATAACCATGGCCAGGCCAACATCAATATCGGAGACCACCGTACCATGACCTTTCCCTGATGCCCCACCCGTACCAAGCATGTTAAGACAGAATACTAGAAAAGGTGCTAGTGTAAGGAGCGATCCTAGGCCCATGCCCCACTCCACACACTAACGAAAACAATTACATGCTTAACAAGCACATCCTATCAATGCATGAACAATAATAATAACTGAAAGTAAAGGATGGCATGTGAATATGCACAAACATCACATCATAGATATTCAGGTGATTAACAACAACTTACTGTCCGTTAATTATTAGGTTTAGGTCAGATTCCCTTACCTGACGCTCGTTTGATAGCTTGCTCCACGTCGCAAGATCCAAACGGTATGTCACAAGGTCCTACATAATATTAGGGTTTCATTAGAATATTTTTCTTAGGGTTTCATGTTGGTCGAAAACCAACCAAAATCCAAAACCAGTCTTTCAAATCTGACCGGTCGCAACATACAAGTCGCAGCACTGTGAACAGACTGTCAACCGGTATGGTTGACCGGTATGTCTTCGGAAGACCATACACTTGGTTTTTCGACAACCGTCGATCATTCTCCATGGATTTCCAAGGTTTCTTCTATCCATTCTAAGTCTAAACTTGGAGTTAGAGTTATCCCCAACTCATTCAAGTTTCGTTTCGATGAATATCATCTCGAAACTCAAATCTAGGGTTTGACGGCAACTTAGGGTTTATTGGCCAATTTAGGGTTTTAGATCAATACCTACTTTGCATGGTATTGATCCACCCACATAACTAACATAGGGTAAGAAGATTGATTCAAACACTTACTGTTGACTGGCGTAGAGTGAGCTTCGTCGAACGGCAGTGGCGGCACCTTCCTCTTCTTCCTAGCTCCTTCTCCTTTCCAACCTCCTTCTCTTCTCTAGAGTTTGTGAGAGACAATGGAAAGGATTTGAGGAGGTCTAAGGGTGTATTTATAGGATTGAATTAGGGTTTAGTAACCCTATTAGGATTAGGAAGGTCTTAGAATTTGAAATCAAGAAAGTGAGACCCTCAGAAGTCAATTTCTGGATTTCCACACTTAACTGCGCAGACCTGACCGGTCGACCGGTACCAAGACCGGTACCATCGACCAGTCAACATAAAATGATGACTATTTGGTCGTCTTTGGTCCGATTTCATACCTGTTTGTCATCCGCTCGTCCCGTCTGGCCTGGTGATGATCGGAAGACCTGTTACGACATAAAACCAAGGTTTAGACCGGGTTTACGGAGTGCGGGTCTTACAACTCCCCCACCCTTAAAAGAAATTTTGTCCCGAAATTTGCATGTAGGTTTCACAGATGCAGTCCCATTTCCATCTT